>RJWT010010942.1:0-23730 GCA_004365215.1 Cuniculus paca | reverse complement strand
CCCTCCACACACACACAGACCACCCCAACACACTCCCCACACATGTACACACACACATTCCACACATGCATAAACTCATGTGATGCACTCCAGAGACCCTACACACACACACACACACACACACAGACCACGTCAACACACACTCCGCACATGCATATACCCCCAGTATGTATGCCCTCCTCACACACCATGTAGGCCACTCCCCCCCCACACACCATACATGTGCCCAGACATCACACTTCCACATACACAACACACAGACATATTCCACATTCCACCTGGACATGCACCCCATACACAGAGTCCACCTACACCAGGGACCACCCCAATCCACGCCCACACAAGTTCACACACATATCCCACACGCACCCCATACACACGCCACACAGCTATACTCCATGAACTTGGCGCTTAGTAGCTCCTAGACTGGTACACTGAGAGTCTCTCGGTGTCACAGTTCCAGAAGGAAAAGAGCAGAAACTAAAATTCTCATGTTAAGTTCCCATTTCCCGACAGAGAGGGAGAATCCACATTTCACCCACAATACAGTAGTTGTGGCCATGACCGACAGTCTGGGTTTTCACACAGACAAAACATCCCACAGCTTCCTGACCAAGTGTTTTCAAGAAGGCGACGTGGGCATTAGGAACTGTGCTCCTTACCGAGGGCAGCAGCAGCAACCAAGTACCAGGCTCTCAAAGGAAAAACCTGGTATGGGATGGGACTGGGTCCTTGTGAAGTCACTCACTGCCCTCACAGGCAGCCTTCAAAATCCTCTGCTGTTTAGTTTCCAAGTAAACTTCTTAATTTTGGTTTTATAGGAATTGTTATTTATTTATTTATTTTTTGGAGACAGGGTCTTGCTAAGTAGCCCAGGCTGGCCTCAATCTTGAGGCTATCTTCCTGCTTCAGCCTCCGGAGTGCTGGGATTACAGGTGCTTGTGGGATAAACTCTCTGGACTATCACATGGACTCATCTAACAATAAATCAACATCTCCACCCCACACCCTTTGGCCAAAAAGGTTTTATTTTAGCAAACTGGGTGGAACGAAATATATTTGCAGGTGTTTATTTTAGCTTCCCCAGCAGTACAGCAGTAGCAGTGGCACATTTCAGGTCACAAGGACCATGGCCGAAGCGGGTGAAGCTAGAGGACTTCCGCCTGCCCCCCCCCAAAAGAGGACTTCAGCCCGGCTTCCTCCCCTGCCCAAGAGAGGACTTCCGCCCAGCTTCCTCCCCCGGTGAAGCTCAGGTCCCGCACACTGATGCTGCGCCTGTCTCCTCCCAGCATCCAGGCAGGAGCTCCCCAAGCACAGACTCCACTCTCTCCTCCTGCAGACAGAATGTTAATTCTGCTTCTCCTTTCTGGAACTGGAATTCACTAACAGCACTCGATTTCGTGACTTCTATCTTACTAAGTTTGTGGACATGATAGGTAGCTCTTAAAGGGAAGTCCCGTTACTTCCATTTCATCCCCTCACGGTGTCACATGTCCTCCCAGGTCCCTGGGCACAGGTGTTGGGGAAGTGGCTTTTGCTCAGCGTGTGGTTTTGCAGGCAGTAGGCAAGTCCAGTTTTAAAGTCTTAACTGTAGTAGCAGTCTGGCTTTAAGAGCCTCCTCTTCTGGGTGGATTTTTGGGTTTGTTTTCAAAAATTAAATACTCTTGGACCTGCTGCTGGAGAGATGTACCAGCTGGTTTCGAAACTCCATTTTCTCTGAACGCTTTCTCAACAGTTTTACGCAGGAGGGAGGAACTGGGTTCTCAGAACTGTAGCTCCATAATTTCACTGTCTCCATCCTCATTTAGGAGTAGGGTGCAGAATTGAGGTCACGGCTGAGGCCCCTGCAGGTCTGACAGCTGAGTGAACTGAAACAAAGGGCCCATTGCACTCACCAGTGCCAAAGCGAAGTGCACACTGTCCCATGAATATGACCATTGTGTGGCCCAATATGGCCCGAGGATCATCAGCTATTAACCTTGACCTGCAGGCATCTCCCCGCTCATTGTGTGTGTAGCAGAGGGGTCCTCGAGGTCCACCCCAACACTTAATGACTCATCAGGAAACAGCAGGAATCCGGCAAAGCATCAAAACAAGTACTTTGTCCTGTTGGTAAATTTAGATGTATTTTGTTCAACAAAAGGCTTCATCCCAACCGGCACACAGAGAAGCAAAAAGAAACGTAAAGGTGAAACCTGAGAAGGCAGCAAGCTCACTTACCCAAGCTCTGCATCAACAAAAGCCAGTCTGGGGAGTCAACAAGAGGAAGTCATTCTTTATTCCAGAAATAGACCTTCAAAAGGAACCAGCAGCCCGTGCTGCACCGCTGGTTCACGCACCAGCCCCTGGGTCTGCTGCTCTGCAGACCGGAAGCACTTTCCAACTGCTGCTTAAACATGCCATGCCCAGTGGAATTCCACATTGCCTGTCGTAACCGAAAGATGCTCTGCAACACAGCAATACCAGGCATTTTAATTAAATTATTTTACTGAGAAAACATTGCACTTTGAGCACCAGAGCAAGAGGACCACTGCAATTGGTGGGGCAGGTCAGGTGACAAGAACAGAGGGCTCAAGGCGGGTCTGGGGGCCTGGCCATGGCCACCGGAGGGGTCAGGCTGAATGCACCGGGGTTCCACAGTGTTTGTGCCACAAGTCGATGGCCTTGCTCACGACGGCATCCGAGCTGTCCCGGGGAATCTGCAAACAGCAAAGCAGTAAGGGTGAAATTCCTGGGTTTGTAACTTTAGAATCTTCTCTCATTCACCGCTGCATAAAAATCAACAGTATTTCTGCAGGAGTTGTCACTGCTTTTCAGAAAGCAGTAGCATAGAAGTACTGTTTTGTCACCTGAGGACATGCTGAGCAGCTCCAGTGTGAGACTGGGCTGGTGCAGGTTCAAATCCTATGCTACCCACTGACCGTGGGGCCCTGGACAGGTTCCCAGAGCTGCCTGGAGCCCAGAGCCCCGTCCCTAAGGAGAGGACAGGCACTGACCTCACAGAGCTGTTCACAAGATGACAGGAGGTAATCAGGCCCTGGCACTACTGCCCGCTGATTATGATGAGGAGGAGGATTCATCGAGGGAACACAGGTCCTGAGTACTTATATAGGGTTACCAGGCCACTGTCCAGATGTTTATATAGACTCATTAAAGAGGGCACAGATTTTTGGGTCTCATCCATGACACATTCTTTTTACCCCACCTCTTACCTAGTAGAGGAGTCCAGGATACACGGAGGGAAAAGCTGACTCATTTAGACCTTTTGGAACATCCACTAAGATGATACTTAGCAATTAACGAACTCAATTGGTATTACACATTGGCAATAGTAACAAAAATGGAAGGGGCCACAAGTTCCCCAAAATAACACGATCTTTTTTCCACTGACAAAAACTGCAGCAAGATCTCACCTCCTCCTTTCCCCGAACACTTGCTGGCTGTCCCAGGGGATGAGGCCCTGGGCCCCACTGGCAGGCTCGGCAACGCCTCACTGCTCAGACCAGCAGCCCCCAAAGAGAGGAGGATGTGAAGGATAATTCCCGGGCCAACTTCATGCCACTTTTCAGGGAGAGAAGTGTTTTTTTATGAAGTACAAATATACGGTATTATTTCTCTGCAATAAGGTAATGCAGTAGGAAAATCTGACTTGCTAAGCTGACTTCATTTCTAGAGTCAAGATCAAATCAAATAATGTACACTTACATTTTCCAGGAACTTTGTTATCTCCTCTGCACTGTTCAATGCCATTACTTTTAGTTTAAAGGTTAATAAAATTTCCACAGCTACAAAAACAAGAATCTTACAGGATCCACTTACAACTTTATCCCAAACCCTGCAAAAATAAAGAGATACAATCAGTTTACATGGGTTTGAAATCCATGTTTACCTATAAATTATGCTTTCAAATTAGAAAATAAGATCACATTACTCCTATTTTTAGTAAAAGCTTCAGGGAATGACTATGAAATAATTATCAGAAATGAAACAGATGAGGCATTTGAAATCTACTCCAGACACAATCAGCATTAGAAGGAAAGAGAAAAGTTGACTGAAAGTGACCGCTCAGGACTGTGGACATGGCTCATGTGACAACCATGACACATGACAGCATGTTTGCCTAGCACATGAAAGGCCGTGGGTTCCTCTCCCAACACCACATGCCCACGCGCACGCACACACACACGCACATGCACACGCTCGCTCTGCTCTTCTCAGAATCTACCAAATGCCCATTCCCTCATATTGCAAACCTAACATTTTCAAGGAATGAAAAAAGTCCTAAACTAAAATTTGCAATTTATTAACATTCTGTAAAGTTCATTTAATTATTGCATATAAGTGACCACAGCAAAAGAAGCATGTGAAATTTGAGATAAAGTCAGTTTCCCCGCCAGTGAGTCTGGGGACAGATTCCCTAAACTTCTCTGTGGGCTTAAGGAGCCAGTTATTGATCATCCTGCTCTAAGTATTCTAGTAACTCCTAAAACTTTTGAAGTTGGCATGATCACCTATAGCAGTGGTGGCAAACCTATGGCATGCATGCTGTTTTTCTTTTAAGACAGAAGATGTTAACATATGAGCTGTTTTTCTCTAAACGACAACCTCAGTCTTCAGGTTTAATTGCAGTGTTGGCACTGTCAGATAAATACGTGGATTTCAGGTCACAGATTGGGCACTGTCTCTATAAGCTTTTGTCATCCCTGGCCTATACATTTAGTTCCTTGTTGTGTTCTGTTGCTCTCTGTGTCCCTCCTTTCTTCCCCATCAAGTCGCAAAGCCCTTGCAGGGCCAGGCCTCAGACACACCCACTGCAGGTGCCTGAACTGACTCAGAAGAGCAGGCTGAATCTCGGCTCTTTGAGTACCTTCGGCTCCTTTAAAGGTGCCATGGAGAAACAAAAATACTAAGATTTCAATTAGATCAGAACCTACTGCAATTCTAGAAAAGAGAACCTCCTGCTTATATAAACTTCTGGACACTGTTTCAGATTGACTATTGTATACTATAGCACCTAATACGCAGAAGGGGCTCGATCTTTCTAAGTGTATATTCAATAATAAGCTGGATTGTGTGCCGCTATGGTAGCTGCTGGAAAATTTAGCTTCAAATCTGTGCTAGACAAATTTATACACTGAGGGACAATCACAGCAAAGGCCAGGACTCTTCTCTGACTCCAGACCCTCGGTGTGACTTGGAAAGAAACACTTGCCTCTGCAAGCTGGATTCAGGCAGGCACCCTGCAAAGCACCTCTTGAACCAGAGATCGTAGGGCAGCTTAGACACTGCAGAACAGGACTTCAGATGATTCAGCAGTCTGCTATCCTCCAGATTCAAGTATTGTTCCAAAGCCTTTGGCTAGAGATTAAACAGCAAGAGAGGTCACTCGTTTCCTGTGACATGACATCACCTGATGTTACAGCCTGTGATGAAAAAAAATGTGCATGCTGAATGCAAGGAAATCCTCGAAAACAAAACTGCAGACCTATGCAAGTCACTTGTGATACAGCAATTTCCAGGTCAGTCCCACCTGCCTGGACTGAGGGGTTTCCCCTGGGACAGATTCTTTCAGTGCTCAACCTAGGCCAACCCCAGGCAAAAGAGAAGAGTCAGTCACCTGGAGCTTACTGCACTAACCACATTCAGCAGCCTCAGGAAAGTCCAAGTCATAATTCAGTGGTTCTAAGGAGCTGAAAAAGGCTTGTGATGGTACTGGTTGCTATCTAGTAATCAGATTAGATTAGATTAGATTAGACTAGACTAGACTAGACTAGACAGAAAGGATGGATGGGATGGGGTGGGGTGGGGTAAGATGGATGGATGGTAGGCAAAGGGAAAGAGGAAGGATAAGACCAAAGAAGTAGAGTGGGATTAGGATGGAAAGAAGGAAGAATGAGACAAAAAGAGATGGTGATGAAACAGGGCCAATGAATCACTAAACACACACACACACAAACACACACGCAGTCAGTTACTAGCAATGAGTGGAAAACAGGAAACCTCATAATCTGTTTGGGAGATCACAAATTGATAATGGCCATTGAGAAACAGATTTTAAATGTTTCCCCTCCACTCACACATCCCTTACAGGGAGCTGCCTAAAGGGTGTCTACACACACGGTGACTATGTACAAAGGCAGTTGCCCGTCAGTGTGGAGCTGTTGACATGGGCAGATTCATTACAGGAAGTACTATAAATAAATCAATTCTAAATGAGTGGCTCTCAACCCTAGTCACACTTCAGAATTGACTGAAATCTTCAAAAAATTAGAATTTCAGGGCCCCACCCAAGAGATTCTGATTTAATTGGCCCAGGGGAGAAGGAAAAACCAGAGGAATTTTTAAAAGTTCCTAGGTATCCCAACAGGGAAACAGGACTGAAAAGTAGTGATTTATCTGTATATATATATACAAATTTCTCCAAGTTAAAAATAGAACTATAGGGCTATATGCACAGTATGGGGCTTGTTTCATTTTGGGTTTTTTGTTTGTTTTGTCTTTTTGAAACAGTCTCGCTACGCAGTTCAGGCTGGCCTTGGGCTCACTTTGTAGCCCAGGCTGGTCTCGAACTTGCAACGATCCTCCTGCCTCTGTCTCCCAAGTGCTGGGATTACAGGAGTGCACCACCCTGCCCGGTGGCTTATGTGTTTTTTTAAAAATCACTTTATGTATCCATGTGCGGGAAAGGTCTAGAAGAGGGCCCACCAGGCCCATGACTATGTCCACCGCTTAGAAAGGGAGTGGGGGGTGTTGGTCCAGATCTAGGGCAACATGGACTCCTCTAGGTGATTTAATTTCTTCTGAGAATGTATTCATTTATTACTTAAGTTTCCCAAAATGAACTTTTTGGACATAGCATAACTTATCAAAATGCTGCTAACTTACTCCAATATTAAACAAGAAAAGCTAATTAAATCGCAATATGATTAAGACTTCCTGCTTTAATTAGACAACAAACATTCCATTTACTTATGCTCCAATTCCATGCTGAAAAGTGTTTTTATTGAAATCAACTAAGTGGAAAATCCTAAAATCCAACTGTATGTAATTAAAACGTATGAAAACTGCTCTTGTAAGAACTGAAGTTGGAGGGTTCCTGGCTTCTGCTCCTTCAGTAAACAGAGGACGCAGTACCCACAGTCCCCAGAGGTCACCTGCCTTCTTCACTGCCCCTCACCTTCCTGGCACCGGGGTCACAGTTACTACTTTCGGGAGCATTTTCAAATAAACTCAGTGATTTAGGAAAAAAACACAGACTCACTTTTATAAATGATATATAAAAAGCGGGGGCTGGAAAGAAGAGAATCACCAAGGATTATGCCACAAATCAAGAGCCACTCAGCACTGGGGACTCCCGAGCCAGGGTCTGGTCCCAGAGCTGCCCTCATCTACACACCTCCCTCACTAAGAAAATCGGTGCTTTCCCTGGAGCTCATCTCACACCAGGTTTTTAAAAACTGTATTTTGTAGCCCCCACTGCAGAAAAGAAAGCCAAGTGACACAGTCCTGGCCACTAATACTGCTGGCCCCACAATCCGACTGCAGATTTCTCAACTTGACAACTGTGCTGAAAGTGATACACTCAGGAGAAAGTGCTGGTTGAATTCGGAATCTGGATCTTTTCTCAGGCTGCCGGAGCATGGTCTCACACTTTTGCCCAGCAGGGCACATAACCTCAAGGAAAACCCACCCATACTGTGGTTGCTAAACGCTGATGTTTAGAAAGTGAAGTGAACTACGTTTCCATCTTCCGAAGGTTTCCTGGGATGCAGCCCCATCGTCAGCTGAGGAGCACCTGTGCACATGCACTAGGAAAGCCTGCTTGCGACTTGACTGGCTCGCCCTGTTTCCTCCTCCTCATTTATCTTTGCCCTTCCTTGCCTTCCTGCCCAGAACAGGGATACCATGGCTTTTGGACCAACAGGAGCGGAAGGACTGTGTCTAATGCTGGAGCAAACTTACAGGCATCCCTACTGTGGTGCTGCAGAATGAACTGTGGTCTGCTTCACCTCTGGACTTCCGGTTACAGGAGAGAAAACAGGCTCCTGTTACTTGGGTCTTCCATTATATTATATATGCCAGCAAACTTGAACTCTAACTCACACATGTAGAGGGATCATTCTAGAGAAAGCTAGTGGATTCTGGACCGGGATAGGGAATACTACAGGCCAACTCTCGGCAAAATGTAGCCTGCAGTGGTGCAGTTCCAGGCCTGGCGCTCTGCAGTGCACGTCTATGGCTGCCTTTGTGCTCCAGCAGCAGAGCTGAATGACTGCCCCAGAGAGCCCTGGCCGCCTGGCTGGAGATGTTTACTGTCTGGCTGTACACAGAGCCCCGCTGGACAGACTCCACTCAATCACAGCAGCACCAGGTGGTCCGGTTCTCTCTGATGATCCGTAACACCACTACTCACCCCCGAATTAGCCAAAAACACTCCTCACCAGCTGCGGCAAAGAATCCCGGTACTTGTTATTTAACTGGTTCACAAAACATCGGATGATCCAGTAGCAGTCGACGCTGTCTTTCACCATCTCTTCTGTGGCTTTAGCAATGGCAAGAAATATTTCATCTTCTGGCTCCTGAAAGAGTCATAAAACATCTCAGGAGGGAGCGAGAGAAAAGAGGAAGACATAGTTCTTTAATAAAAATGAAATCTTGCCACCTAGATTTTGAAAAAGCTACATGAATAAATCAAAGTATGATCAAAAAGCAGAGTCATCAGTAAAGAGTGGTGTCAGGGGAGGAGGATGAGGGACTACAGAAATCTATTTGAATTCGTGCTGTTTATGAAGGACTTACTTTTAGGGAGTCTCCACCTTCTAACACTGAGCTCATCACAAAGTCAACATAAACCGTGAGCAAGTCTCCGAGTCCCCACCAAAATCATTCACAGTGCTAGAGCAGAATTTCTTCCAAAAGAATGTGATGAACAGCACATATTTGGAGATACTTGTCAACATAGTACTTTGCAAACATTAAAGGACTTCAGAAGGACTGCTAGGGCATTTGTTTTATTTCAAAGCATTCACACATTCCTTTAGATTTTTGTTGTTGTAGTTTTGGTTTTTTCTTTGTTTGTTTTTCAGACAGTATCTCGCTAAGTACTTCAGGCTGACTGGACTCACTATGTAGTTCAGGCTGGCCTTGAACTCTCAGTGATCCTCCTGCCTCAGCCACCTGAATGCTGGGATTACAGGTGTTCACCACCACAACCAGCCCACCTTTAGAATTTTGCCCTATCTTTAAGCATTTAAATTTAAAAGTCTCTAGAACCAGAATTTTAGGAATCAAGAGAGTGCGTCAATACGTAAAACACGAAAGTAAACTCTTAAGTAAATTTCAACAGAGAAATATAAAAACTGCACCCTGGGCTGAGGATTTGGCCCATTATTAAAGCACTTGCACAGTACATGCAAAGGCCCTGAGTTCAATCCCAGGGACTGCAAACACAAATAAACACCTAGAAACTTATCTGGAAAACTATTTTGTTTTCCAACACTGTGATCATACCCAAAAAGTTTTACATTTTCATCTAGGATTTCACAGCTGAAGGATTTTAACATGCAAATGAAACTAAGAAGCTTCTTTCTACTTCCCTAAAAAGTTCCAAGTTACATCAAAATACCTATTTTAATCAGTATCTCACTTTTAGGGCTTCTTTCAACTTGTTAGTGTTCTATAAAATATTGAGGAAAAATAGGATCATAGAAAATTAACTTTTCTAAGCATCGATGTATGAGAGAAGGGAAGAAAAAAAGGAAGAAAAATCTTTCTTAGACCCCCCCCCCACCCAATCCTGGGTCCTGCGCTGGATACTCTCAGACGTCACCAGCTCTCCCTGTTCAGGGAAGAGGACCAGTGTCCTTCAGCCGGCTGTGTTTCTGGTTGAGCCCTGTCACATATTCTTATTAATGGATAAAGAATGAGCAAGGCTTGGTGACTGGGCAGACAGGGCCCCTAACGCACACTCGAATAGCAAGTGAGCCCGTGTCTAAGTTGTGAACAGGACGAGCTGAATGAGGGCGAGGCAGAAGCTATGACCTAACATTTACATTTCTGGAGCTAACAGATTAGCCTTATTCAATATGTAACTTAAGGACTCGTGCAGTACTAGCAGCTTCATGGTGCCCATGATAAAATGACGCTTACGGGAGATTATGACAAGTTCCAATTATTTTTTAGGGACTTTTTCTCTCTTGATAAATTTTTAATGAAAGCAGATGACCTTTACTCCATGACTGGCCCATGACTATAATCTCGCTAAATTAAAAAACTAAAAACAAATAATTTTTATTACAGATTATAGTCCAATCTGCCAATAAATAGATTTTGTGGATCTGCAAAATTTGCAAGCAATTCCCTGTTTGAACCATTCTGTTCAAACACTCTATTTCAGTCAAACAAACAAACAAACAAACCTTCATTAAAATGCCTAGTGAGAACTGCAATAAAATAGCCAAAGCCTGAAATCTAGGGCCAGGGATTTAGCTCAGTGGCACAAGCGCCTGCCTGGCAAGTGTGAGGTCATGAGCTCAATCCTGGGTAACAAAAAAAAAAAAAACTATAATTATTCTCTGCCTGCCCACTTTTTCTTCCCCTCTCTAACAGCAAGTAGCCCAAGTACTGAAGTAAGCGTTTGCTAAAGATGAAATTAACAAAGTGGCTTGGAGCTGGGGACAGCAGCAGAGCAGGTGGGTAAGGCCGAGAAAGAGGCTGAGGCTGGGAGGGGTCAGGGCTGAGGATGGTGCAGAAGCAGCCAGGGACCACTGCCAGCCTCAGGTCCAGGGCCGAGGGGACAGAGGCACCTGCAGGCCAAAGTTGAGGTGGCTGGTGGTGCTGGTTACATACAGGAAATAAGCAAGGAAGCGGAGAGAAGTGTATGTATCAGGGATGATGAGAGCCTTGTCACATCCATCCTGTCAGAGGGAGTTGCAAACATGGAAGGGTAAAGGGTGGACTGAGTTTGTGATATCAGACTGAAATCAAACACATCAGTAGGAACTCAAAGTTTTAAACTTATATCTACATATGATACATATGTAGGTATATGATTATATACACTCATGTATATGTAACATACAGGGTGTGATATAAAGATATGGTAAAATGTTTAAATTTGTTTAAAAAATCATTACACTAAAAGACACACCACCACTAATCCCCGCCAGTAGAGTTCCCCTTGCTTTAAACACACTTATCCCACAGTTCTTGCCACTTTCTGTCTGGAAGTCCTCTTTCCCGAGTGTCTTAATGAGGTATCACCAGAAACACAGTGGATGCTGCTGCCCAGGGCCATTCAGTGGACAGGCGGGCTCATGAAAGCCCCACAGTGTGTCCTCTTCAACCTTCTCACCAGATCTGCGCCATGACACTCCCGGCTCTTCCTCAAAATGACCAAGAGAGGGAAACGTTTTGAATGGATTCACAACTTCAAGGCAGCCAGGACAGCACACCTAAGGACAGTCAGGAAAGAAGACTTCCAGAACTGCCTCCGACAGTGGCAAGAATGACTGATAAGTGTGTGTCAAGCAAGGGGGAGCAGTAATGGCGATGTGTCTTTCACCATAATAAATATCTTTAAATTTAAACATTCACTGTGCTTTTCGATCACACCTAATATAGGTGCTAGGGGCACAGCTCGGTGACAGATCTCCACTGCCACAAAAAACACAACACAACAAAAACCACCCATGTACAACATGTACACAGATATGCAGACAGAGGCATGTGAGTATGTGTACATACATGTGTTTCCTACCTCTGCCTGCTGAGGCGGTCTAGAAACAATGACAGCTGAGAGTAGTGAACATACACAGCGTCTTATTTTTGGTTTCTAAATACCACACTTCCCTCCAAAGAGAAATGGCTGATTGTCCAGCTGCAGCACCGAAAGTGCACAATGAGCCTGGAGCACCTTGCAGGGGCACAAAAGGCAGAAAACAAAACATTCGGCCTGATGGGAACTTATCAAAAAGCACACACAGCAGAAAGGGGCTGCCGCTGGCCATGTGTGGGGCAATCTGAGCCCCAAAAGTAACAGCAGTCATGGATTCTAGACGAATGAATTAAAGACTCCATAAATTCATACTGGTATCGATAAACAAAAGAAGGGAAAACTCTGCTTTATGGAAGAAAACCAACTAAATGTGGAATGAAAGAGAAAAATCACTATTTGACAACCAGCAGAGTAAAAACTGTTTGGGGCAAGAATGATAAGTGGGTGTATATTTACAAGTCACCAAGTACCTCACCTGGAGTCACTTATTAACTACACAGGAAAACAGAAACTTTACAGTGGAGACACCTGGCAACACCACTTTCCGCAACGGATCAAAGCTACAGCAACAGGAGCAGGCATCGGACCTCTGCGGAACTCCTGCCAACAGTGCATCATCAGACTCTAATCCCACTGAAACATCCGAAATGCTCTACTGGCCAGCACTTCTCTTCAGAAGTGTCCAGCTCAGGAAAGAGCAAGAAGGGCCGAGGAACTGTTCCGGATTAAGGCAGACTAAGACATGGGTCACTTAAGGGAAGGTGTCATCGGGGACTGGGTTCTGGATCAGAAGAAGCACATCAGTGGAACAGTCAGTGGACCCCGGCACGCTCTACGGATGAGCTCTCAGTGTTGCATCAAAGCCAATTTTTTGGTTTTGATCATTAAACCACGGTTATGTAAGAGGTGGCAGTTGAGGGTGCTGTGATGCTGTATTATTTTTTTTCTATGTCCAAAATTATTTAAAGATGGAAAGTTAAAATGTAAAATTCTTTTAAAAAATCATTAACAGATGGTAAAACTCATGAATAAAAGTTTAGCAAGGACTGGGACAGCTGCATAGCAGTTTGAAAGTGTCTCTCCATGAAGGGACATAATAATTACAAAGGGGAAAACAATCCCCAGTGGAAGTGACCTTTTCATGGGACCACTCCCCACGGGTGCCTCTGGATGTCACCGCCCAGGTGCTGTCCCAGCTGAAAGCAAATAAGCCGGTTATAACCAGCAGAAAGCACCAGCCAATCCTACAGTGAGCGGCTGTTGCAGAATAACTGACCAAGACCCCTCCAAAATGTCCAGAGCAGGACAGGCAAGAAAAAGCAAGGAAACTGACCCAAATCAAGGTGACTAAAGCAATGTAACAACTCCATGCAATCTATAATCCAAGACTGACTCCTCAACCAGAGCTTTCATTGTTTATTTGTGGAAAAGGGCATTACAGGGATAACAGGTCAAACGTGAACGGAGTCTTCAGGTCAGATGTTAATATGGCACCGACTTCAGCAACTTGGTTTGATGCCTGTACCACTGAGGGTGTCATCTTTAGAAGGGAAGGAACCTGAGGTCATAGGGCACCATGTCTGCATCTTATTCACAAATGACTTGGAAAAAGAAGTATGTGTGCATACACAGGAAAAGTGACAAAGCAAATGTCATCAAGTTAAAAGCTGGGGAATCTAGATAAAGGGGGTATAAGAATTCTTGGTAGAATTCCCGCAACGTTTCTGTACTTTTGAAATTACAATTATGTGCTGTATAACAATGTTTTAGGTAACAAACGACCCAAAGTAAGGATGGTGGTCCAGTAAACCCCAATTGCCTAGTAACACAGTAGCCCTCTAGTTCAAGTCAGTATGTTTTATAATGCTTGCACAAAGACAAAACTGTCTAACGATACATTCTCAGACTACATCCCCATTAGAAAGCAATGCATGACTGTAATATTTAGAAATAAAATGTATGTTTTTTAAATAAGGCAGATTGGATCAGAACGTACAAGACCGTGGACAGATAAAGACAGGTTGCTTTCATTTTGCTGACAATGAGAAACCGTGGAATGTTTCAAGGCAAGATATGATGCAATCGAAGGTTGGCAAAATGGACAGTTCTGAGTCAACATTCTGGAAGGCTGATCATAAGTTTAAGCCCAGCATGGGCAACTTAACAACTCAGCAAGACCCTGTCTCAAAATTTAAAAAGGGCTGGGGATGTAGCTGAAGACAAAGGCACCAGGTTCAATCCCTAGTAATGGCAGGGGGTAAGGGTCAAGCAAATTTTTTACTGACCAGAGGAAAGGAGGGACTTCGAGGCAACTTCCCGGACTCCAGTTGATACATGCGAAGACAGACTTCTACCTGAGGGGTGGCATCACTGACAAAGCGAATCACTTTCAGGGCGTGAAGGATATCACAGTACTGATCCTTGCGATACATCATCACCTGGGCGTGGGACTCATGGTGGGGAGGCAGGATCCCTACAAAGACCCAGAACAAAAGGGCAAAGTACTCAGATGCCAGTCCAAACCTTCCCTCTGTTAAAAAGAATCTTGTGAGATCCCACCTCACAACTAGACCTGACTTCATACAAACATTTACTACTGCATGGATTCTCTTTTAGAAACTCTCACTGGAACAATCTTAAATGTTACCTATTATCAGTATCAGAATGATGATGTTTAACCACTGATGTTAAAGAGAAATGAAATGGCACAATGAAAGCCTCGAAGCAAGCATGGCACGTGATTTCAGGATGGTAATAACCACAAGGTAGCTGTCAGGCTGGCGCCGCCTTGTGCTCCTGCTCTCCAATTCTGGCGCTTGGCCTCCTGTATCTCAGAACCAACGGCCTGTCCAAGCCTCCTCCCCTACAGCAGTTAAAACTTGTTCACAAAGTAGCCTCTCTGCAGGGCCGCAGAAGTCCCTGATCTTCGCTGACGAGGTCACCTTACTGCGTTTCTATGACAGTTTATGCTCCTTATCCCATTTAAATGTGGCATCTGCTCACTAGGCTTTGCCACAGGAACTGCATCTCTTTTCAAAGCGAGTGACATGGTAAATGCACAGTGAGAAGACCACTGCACAGGCCTTCAGGAACTCTAGGCTCTCATCTCAGCTCTGCTAACTCCAGGACTCTCGAGGACATGCCCGTCCCTCTGGGCTCATTTCCTAATTTAGCAGAGGCAGGAGATGGGACAGACAAGCATTTCACCAATGTTCTCTGTGGAGTCCAAGCACTGAGCATCTTCATAAGAAAAGGAAGTCATGGTCGAATAGATTTGAGGAATGGTGGCAATGAATTTGCAAAGCTCTCTGTTTTGCCATGAGACAAAACAGTTATTTGTTCCAGCCTCACTCAATGTAACACAGCTGTATAGAAGCACAGGTTCTGATTTCAAAGTTCCTGGATTTGATTTCTGGCTCTATGATGGACTGACTGGGGACCCTTCGGCAATGTCTTCTGTCTCCCTATGGCTTAGCATCCCAGTGTGAAGAATGGGAATAATAATACCCACCTTCAGGTAGCTGTCGTGATGAATAAACAAATCAGCATACATAAGGCCCTCAGAAGAGTACCTGGCCACCCTAAGCTAGGATCAGTACGAGCTCGTACATTTGACTAGAGTCCACCCTGGTACAAGACACCAGATTCAGCATTCTGGGAAACAAGTTAGGTGAGTTCAAAGGCGCCCAGCTATCTGACTTGCTTACATGTTCCTTTTCCTGACACAAATCTTTACTCACCATAGCTATGAGGCTCTGTGCTAGGCTTTCAGAGAAGCCAAGAGCATCCACTAGTGTCCTCCATATCTGGGCTAACGCAGATTAAACAGCTGTACCTTTATCACACTCCTACAGGTGGCTCCATGTTAAACCTTAAACTACTTTGTAAGGGTTGGTCCTTAAAAGTCTCTTTCTGATATTTACCTAAAATATTAGGAGGAGGATGGGATTCAAAGATCACTGAGCAATGTAACAAGAAACACGCATGCGCTCACATGAACCTCCGCTAGGAAGTCTCTCATATTGTAAAAGCACTGAATTTCCAGTCTCGACCTCAAAAAATAACAATCACTTACATGATAACGAAAGGCATGGGAAACAGAGGTGATGGATAAGCCGGGCCGGACTTGCTGCCCAGCGGTGCACCTCTCACCAATCCTGTGCAGCTACTAGTAAGACACAGTAGCCCCCAGACAAAAGGGACACTGTTGGCAGGAGCACCGAAGATGCACCTGCGAAGGCACTTATTTTGATGTAGTGGAAATAGAAAGATTTAGGGGGAAAAGTGCTCTAGGAAAAACTAAAATACGTAGTTGTCACCATTTCTGTAGACTGCAACTGCAGCGTGATCTACCAGACAGAAGCACACAGGGCTGCCAAGATGCTGAACTAAAAGTCATTCTGCAGGGCTTCCTAGAAGGGCTGGTATGTCCCTTGTCACCTCCACATGACATAACCACACTCAGGGCTGCAGGTTTCTCAAGCTCTGAAAATATTTTACATTTGAAAAAGCAAACAGGACCCATACTCTGACCTTCACATGAGTTCTACAAAACAGCCTCAATTTTCTCTGTCATTTGCAGACTGTAAGGCACCCTCGGAAGGCAGTTAAGCAACCTCTCAGTCTTTCTTCCCATCTGTAAAGTTGGGATCTCCCAGTGTAACTCACAGGGATTCTAGGATTGCTCCAAGTCACTGAGCTCAGCGACCGGCATATAGGGAGGCCCATTAAATAACAATACCAGTACGTATCCCACATAAAGCTGCATCCCCACCATTCTCCTACAGGTAGAGCAAACAAACTCTTTAAGGAAGAAATGGAGGGTGGTGACAGTGGGTATTATATGCTTTAGGAGGCCCCACAAGGATAGGGAAAAACATCTTGGGCCCAAATAGCTGCTGTTGGCTCCTGTGGCACCTTTACCCCGACAAAACCTAACAAGTCCGTTTTCCTTCTCGTCAACAGAACTCATTACTTACACTTTTAGGGAAAGAAAACTCTGATTCCTTTTTGAGTCTGAGCATACATGAAGTGGCACCTCTACTCTGAGAATTGCAAAAAATATAACAAATTTAAATTAAGTAATTAAGCTTAATATTATCACTGCACAGAGGCGAAAGATAAGCCCCAGAGAGGTCTTTCTCCAGATTCCCCAGCTCACAGCAAAGAGCAGACCAGTTCTCCTTTCTGCCAGCCCAATGTGTGGCCACATCTCATCTCAGGAATGCACACTACTTCCTTTTCCATCACTAACATACCGATACTCCTAGGGTAATATTTAATGTATTTCTGCTGAAGTCACCATCCCAACGTGTTTCACAGAGAGCCTCCAGAGGAAGACCTGAGACGGGGGAAAGGGCCAAACCACATCCACCGTTCCTGACCATGAGATGACGAATGATCCCATTATTCAGTGCTTTTGAAGACAAATTCCCTGACTTCTGGGTCTCATACCTAGAAGCACCTTCCATACCAAAGCACGGTACATAGATGGGAGAGGGAACCTCTGGCTGAAAGTACAAAGTTTCTCAATATCTAGAAGAAAAAAAAAAATGAGTTAGAAGATCTTCATGCTAAATAAAATATGTGTAAGTGCATTTCATTTTTTTTTAAACTGGAAGAATAGTTGAGACATTTCTTCAGGGAAAGCCGACCATATGGTCAGCAAATTTAGGAAAGGCACTATTGGTCCGATTTCTAGCCCAGATCTGGTATCAACTTAGCTATTTAAAACAATTAGTATTTTATAAAATGAGAGATGTGTTTTGCATCTATTACTACCTTCTTTATAACATTAGTGGTAGTTAATAAATATCTCATTTTGTCCACATTACAAGTCTATTTGGGGAGTTGTTGTTCTGAAGATATAGAACAGAAGCTCAACACAGTTAGTGATTCACCTAGTTAACATAGCTGATAAGTAGTAGCACCAGCCCACAAATCCCAAAAAATTACACTTTAACAGTACTGGCCTTCAATTCTCCTTCTTATCAAAGAAGCATTATAATGCCAGACGTACTTGAAACGAGGACTCCACAATGAGACCAAAAGTCAGTTGTGAAATATTTCTGACATTTAAAAGCACTCTACGGTGGAGCGGGGTAATGTGTAGAACACTTGCCTATCAAATGTGAGGCCCTGGGTTTGATCCCAACACAAATAAAACACAACAAAAAACAAGCAAATAAACAGCATCTTGCACATATAAAGCATTTTTGACTAGTGTTCAATTTATTTTACTTTGACTAACAGCCAACTTTATTATCACTAGCTTAAGATAAGGTATAACATCAATAGATAACGCAGCCTTAGGGTTCCCACAAAAACAAATCAGGAGTGAGGTTGTTGCAAGTTTACCTAGAAGCTATGATGATGGCAAAAACTGAAGACAGGAAGCACGAAGAATTAATAAGGACAAATGTTACTGTCTGAAAGACCTTGCAAAAACTTCTGTCAGTGGAATATAAATTTGAAAATTCTAGAACTCTTCCCGAAACATACCATTCTGATGTCATCATATCACTGAAGAATATAACAAGTAACAAATACCCTGGATGTCTTTGAAGGCAATACTTATTTCAGAATAATCGAGATGACTGAGAACCAACAAGCTTTTGTGTGCATGTGTGTGTGTGATACTGGGGACCGAACCCATGGCCTTCACACGGAGCTACATCCCAGCTCTTTTCTTATTTTTGAGACAAGGTCTCACTAATTACCATGGCTGGGCTCAAACTTCTGATCCTCCTGCCTCAATTTTCCAAGTAGCTGGGATAACAGATGTGCACCACCACACCCAGCTGAATCTAGAAGCTTAACGGAACATGGAAAACTCACCCAAAGGGTCATCTTTCAGAAGGATTTCCAGTGACTTCTTTTCTTCCACTCCACGAAACCCCATTTTTTCATAATATACAGAACGAAAGTTTCTCTGAGAGTCTTCAGTCATGTTTCATTCTTGGAAGGGAGACCTATAGACAAAGAATGAAGAATTGGAAAATTTGCCAGTGATTTTCTCCACCTTTTCAACTGGTCAGATATGCCATGATAAACTGCCTGCTCTTGCAGGGAATTTGATATTAAACCTTCATAATTATGCAACGCATACAACCTCACCTACATTGGCCAAAAATCAAGACGTAAGTCAAAAGCACTTTGCTAAAACAGACCGCGTAAGGTTTATGCACTTCTTAGCAGAGGGCCTAACAGAATGGATATTCTGCAGCCCTTGTAAATGTGCAAAGAAATAAGTTACTGAAAAGGGGAGCCAGGGGAGAGTACATGTTGCAGCACACAGCGGCTACCAAGCAGTAGATACTGTTTCTGGTTTTACAAAATATACATTAAAAATTAAGACTATATTCCAAAATAGTAACAGTGGTTATTTTTAGGGAATAGGATTCCAGATGCTTTTAATGGTCTTTCTTTTGCTTAGCTGTGCTTTCTAAAGTGGGCTTTTTGTAAAATGAAAATTTAAATTACAGAAAAGTAACAAGTCACAAGTTCCTCCCTTATTGTTCTTTTAAATACAATATTATCAAATGTAACTATCAAAATTCAAAACCCACAACAGATACACATGATTAAATAACCAGAAGAGAGGAAGGAACCAACAGTTGACAAGTGACACCATAAAACTGGAGGTAGAAAAAAGCTGGTAAAATCTGGCCTGAGGACTTAACAGCTCTGTGATCCCCGGTTGTCCCACGAGAACCTTCCTAATGTTGAAATGCCTAGCATCAAGAAAAATTCAAATTATGTTGGTGTTTCCAGAACAGTAAAGTTGTAATGCGTTTTCCAAAAATGTTGCACTGCCTCACTCAGTCACTGCAAGAGCTGGGACAAAAAGGAGGTGTTCAGTTATTTTTAAAAAAAATCGGAGACTTCCCCATGACCAGAGGATGGTGTCTTATTAGGAAGATGTCCTCTGAATCCTGAACCGATTTGGTCACAGGCAAGATTAGGATTCGTTTAGGAAAAAGCAGTTCTAAGAGTTCTGAGCTTTCAGGAGCAGACGCTTAAAAAAATAAAAAACATTAAAATGCAAATGAGTTGGGGATTTGCTTTTTAAAAGCATTCAAAGCTCCCTGGTGTCTAAGGACACTCACTCTAGGCTGGCACTGCAATGGCAAAGGCGACCGGCTGGCAGAAATAGTGTCCGTGACACCTGCTGCCCGCGCGCGCGCCTGAGCGGCAAGGCAGGCACGACCCGCTGCTAGACCCCAGGTCCCACGGTCGCCATTCTGCACGCTTCACCTCCAGCGGTGGAAACACACCCAGGTCGGGGCCAGGGTCCGCGGGAGACAGCGACTCCCCGGCAGTGCGCGCTGCTGGATGCGGGCTCGGGGGCGCGCGTGGGCGGCCGGCGTCGGGACACCCGCGCGCCCGGCCGGCCACCGAGCCGCGACCCCGGCGCCAACGCCGCCACACCGGATGTGACGTCAGCCCGGGGGGCGGGAGCCGAGTGCGCGCGTGCGCAGAGAGCTGCACAGGAAGCTCCAGCCAGCAGGGCCCTGGGCTGCAAATGTAAAGAGCCGAGGAACTGAATGAGCGCCTAAGAGGGTAACAGCTGCTCTTGCGAAGACAGGCTCCACTTTCCAGGCACCGAGACCCTGTGCCCTAGCGCCCCCTTTCCCCTGATCTCGAGTCTAGCGACCAGCTGCCACCGCTGCCCGGCCCCCAGGGCCTGCCTGGAGGAGGCCCGAGGCCCAGGCCGTGCATCTCCAGCTCCCTCCAAGCGCGCCCGGCCTGTTGAAATAAATGAAGACCAACCGAGTGAGAAGCTGCAAAGCTGTTTATTCAGAACTTGCCCTAGCCGGAGTCAGGCCCCTTGATCCCCTGGCGCTGGTTTCTTGGCAGCAACTCGGGCCAGGCGGAGAAGGGGAAGCTGCAGCAGCGATCGGGGAGAGGTTGCGGTGCGTTTCGCTTTCTCCAGTTGCTCCTAAGTTGGGAGCAGGGACAGAAGTTAGGGAAACTGATTTATGAGTTAAATGCTGGGCGTTCGGGGTCACCTGTTACAGAAGTGCCTGTCCCGCTTGGTAGATCGTCACTCTTAGAGAAAGCAATCTGTCTTCCTGCAGGTGTGACTTACAGCGGCCTGGTTTCCTGGTTATTGTAGATGAGGAGCTGGTTTTCTGCACAAGTTGTAGATCAGAGTTTTATTTTATATATGACCTGGCTGTTGTCTGCATATTCAGACTCTCGGGTATAATGCTATAAAAATAGGTGAAAAGCGGGGGAAAAACACGCTAAATACAAGCCCCAATTTATTGTTAGATTCAACAGGCATAAAGTTACTCTTTACAGTGACTTTTTAGTATTTCTAAACGATTCGTTTCTGTGCTTACATCACAGGATCCTGGCGTGGATGCAGAGCGCTTCCCTGAATTGTTAAACCAGCGTGATTTCAAAGCAGTTCCTTAACACAAAGTGCTGAGGACCATCTTGAGGCAGTACAGAGCAGGAGTAATCAATATTAATAGATTGACACAAAAAATAAATTGAGAGCCTGTCCTAGGCCTACATGACTCAACTTGTGGTGAGACCTGCAGTTGGCTTAAGGACAGATTAATCTTTAAGCCAACGGCCCAAACTGAGATCAGCAAACAGTCTGGGACGGTCTGGTGCCTCAAATTATGGAAACATGGCAGCTGAGGACTTGACTCGTGCAAATTCCATCTAGCTCAGGAGTTGCAGGTAATGACAGGTTTCTAGTTAATCATGATCTATTCAGGTGTGCTTTTCCAAAAATGCGTTGTTCCTCAACTCTTGAACCTTGACCGTGTCAGCAGCTCACCCCTGCTTCCTGCACCCCACCAGCATCCCCACCCCCCATCATGCAGTACACCTGATAAAGGCCAATGACACCTATGCCACATGTCTTAGCCCATCATTGGGCTTTGACCATCCTGGTGTCCCTTGTAACTAAAATATATCTCTTGTCTGTGTTTTATTCTCTTCATACGCCTGAGCAGATCAGTGGTCCTAGGCCAGGCCCTTGATAAATGAGGGTTCAGTAATGGGTGTTGATTCCTTAAAAACCCATTTCTTTATAGAACAGACCATATCAATGCCAAGCTCTAAAGAGAAACTTAGAAGTCACTGATAGGTAAATCAGTCTCGTTACAGTGTGAGTCATGGCTGGATAAAATTTAAAATGAAGAAATGTGGTGTCAAACTCATATATGTACCTCGCAACCCCCTTACCCTCTTCCATGCTTCCAGACTAGAGTAGTCAGCCTGGCTTAGGAAGTTATGTCTTCCATGAGTTCTGTTTACCTAGCCTTGAGGCCAATCACTAACTTCCCCAACCACAATTTTTTGTCTTATCTTTAACAGTGCATTGAAATCATTAAGTGTTGAAAGAATTAAACAAGTGTGTAAGGCAGGTGGCATAGTGCCTTGCATGTGACACAGGAGAACTGTAGGTGCATCAGCTGCTATTTGCAAAATCTTGACAGCAATACTACCTTTACCTGCCCTTCATTATGCTTATTGATGAACTGGTAAACTGAGTATTTGGAAACTTCCGTAGGAGATTAGTCTCCTTAAGGCTGCTCTCAACTTTCAGTCGAGGTGAAGCTTTAGAAAAGTCTCCTCCTTATGAAATTTTGCAGTGGTCCCTCACTTCACTCAGAGTAAAACCAAAAGTCTTTACAGTATGTCTCCTTGTACTTTCCCCCACTTACTGCTAGGGACGCTCCTGCACTCTGTCCTTCCCTGTTTCTGGAACCGTGTCCACTGTGAGCTGTACTGCCTGTCTTCTTTTCTCAGCTTAGTTTAGATGCTCCCTTCCCAAGGCCTGCTCTCACTGTTCTGCCTAAAGCTGCAGTCTCCCGCATCTCCAGCCCCTGTACCCAGATCTCCTTTTTATTCCTCTCACAGCTCATCGCCTTCTGACACTATTATTTATTCATTTACTTATTTATGTGGGCTTTGTCCTCCCAGCATGTCAGTTCCACAAGACCAAGGATCTTTGTTAATGGAAGCATCCCGGGTTCATCGAACAGTGCCTGGCAATGTAGTGCTTGTTGCAGGCTCAGTGAATGAAAAGGGGTCCCACACAAGCAGAAAAGGCAGCCATTCTTTCTTAAAATCATGTATTTGAACTGTTGAGTGGTTGGAGATCATGGTTAGTACTTGGGCTCCTAGCACAACACAGAGTCTACAATAAGGCACACAGGTAAAGCACTTTGAGGAATTTAATTGAAATAATGTTAAGAGGCACATGTGCATTTCGTGGCCACATCACTTCTTACTGCCTTGTAATTTTACTGCCCTCTGGTGGTCAATTGTTTTTATTAAGTTACGGAAATCATTGTAGTGTTAGTGATAGAATTGCGCTTCAAGGTTAGAAGAACCCTACAGGTCAGCTAGTTCTATTAAGTGTGGTGCAGAGAGCTAAACTTCAGAGCATAACAAGGGGAAAATATATTCGGAAGGCGGGTCGTATCTTTCAACTTTCAGATTTAGTTTGATAGACTACTCGTGGTCAGGTACTATCAGCCTCAAACATTACTGCTCTTCTTTTTTTTAGAAAAAAGGAAATAGACACCCAGCAAGGTTATGGTTATTAGGCAACTCTCTTCATGTTAAGTCGCAACTAAAATTAATGTAAAAATCTCATCAGGGTATGATTGGTGCTATAGTTTGGATCTGGAATGTACCCCAAAGACCCATGTGTTGAAGGCTTGGTTCTTGGCTTGGGAGGTGGTGAAACTGTTTAAGAGATGGGGCCAAGAGGGAGGATTTAGGTTATGGTGGGGTGTGGTGGGGGGGTCCTCCTCAAAAGGGATTGTGAGATGCCAGTCACTTCCTTCTGGTTGCCAGCCACCATGAGAGACAAAGCTTTGTTCTACCACACACTCCCCACCAGACCGTGCTGCCTTGCTACAGGCTCAAAAGCAATGGGACCACCTGAAAGAGCCAAAATAAACCTTTCCTCTTTATTTCTT
>RJWT010010941.1:0-23676 GCA_004365215.1 Cuniculus paca | reverse complement strand
CTCTGAACCATTTCATCCATGAGCATGATCACCAGTTGCCTCTATCCACCTACAAGAGCCTTGAGATTATCTTCCTTTATAGCTGAGTAGGTTTCCACCACATAAAATACCGTGTCTTTCTTATCCATTCTGCAATTAATGGGCAGGCTACCCCTACTTTTTTTTCTGGCTTTCTGTCACATAGGGCATTGTTCTCTCTGCTTTGACTTTCAGTCTATGAATTTTCTTTCTAGTTAAATGTGGTTCTTGCATAGAGCATATTGATGGGTCCTGTCTCCTGATCCACTCTGCCTGTGTATTTTTCTATTGGTGTCTTGACGCCCTCTTGCACTGCATTGTCTCTGCCATGCTATTTTTCCTCTCCATTCAGTTGACTGGCCCCACTTCATAGTCCCCCTCTGACATTGTTCCTGAGACCATGATCTTTTTTATCTCTCTCTAGAATGTCCTTTAGTATTCTTTGTAGGGTTGGTTTGGTGGTCATGAGTTCCTTGAGTTGTTCTTTGTCATGGAAGTATCTTGTTTCTCCATTAACTTTGAAAGAAAGTTTTTCAGGGTACATCAGTCTGGGTTGGAAGTTGTTTTCTTTCAGGATTTGCAATACTTCACTCCAACCTCTTCTTGACTTGATGGTTTGTGTTGAGAAGTCTGCCATGATTCTGTTGGGTTTTCCTTTATAGGTGATCTGTTTCTTTTCTCTAACAGCTTTTAATATTCTCTTCTTGAGTTGAATTTCTGGGATCTTGATTATTATATATCTGGGTGCAGATTTGTTTTGGTTGTAGCTAGCTGAAGTTCTATATGCCTCACTTATTTGAATGTAACTTTCTTTTTCCATGCTTGGAAAGTTCTCAGAAATTATTTCTGTAAATAAGATCCTGATGTCATTTGTCTTGACTTCTGCTTTTTCACTCACATTTTTAATTCTTAAGTTATGCTTCTTTGAGTTGTCTAGCAGCCATTGAATTGTTACTTCCTGAGTCCTTGTTATTTTTAAGAGCTCTTTCCTTTCACGATCACAAGCTGCAAACCTGTCATCAAGGTTTGAAAGTCTATCTTCAGTTTCTTTCAGGTAGTTTTGCCAGCTTTCAATGGAGTTTTTAATTTTCTGGATATCTCTTTGAATCTGTTTCATGCATTCTAAATCTCTCTTATATTGTTCATTCATGGTTTCCCTCATTTTCCTATGCTCCTCTATTTCTTTATCTACGTCTTCTTTAAAGATGCTTAGTATTTCTTTTATTATGTTTTTCATTTCTTCTTTTACCTGGGATAGAATTTCTGTTCTAATTTCTCTTATAGCTTCATGAAGTTGTTTCTTCACTTCAGTTGACATCACTTCAGACATTTCAGGTGTGTGACTCCTGATCTCTTCTGTGTTTACCTCTCGTGGGCTTGCGCTGCTTGGGTGGATTTCAGAGATTGCCTTCTCCCTCTTCGTCTTGGCATATTCCTGATTTCTTCCACACACCTGAGTAGTGTGGTCCCAGGAACCCCAGCACTGGCCACAACTTCTCCAAAGGAAGACTGTTCGACTTTTCTGGCTGGTGCTGGCTACAAGCATCCAACAGTGGACACCCGGGTCTCTGCACTGAGCTGGGTACCAACCCACCTGGAGTTTGCATTGGAGCTGAACTGGCCAGGGCCTGCAGATCTAAGCTGGTTAGGAACCTACATGATGTTGTCTGGAACATGCATGGGAGTGGAACTTGGTCTAAATAGCTTCAGTGGGTCCACCCGCAACCTGATGCTGCCGGATGACTGTTTGATTTTTCTAGCCAGTGCTGACTATAGGTATCTGATGATGGGCATGAGTGCCTCTGCCCTGAATTGGGTACAGGCCCACAAGGGTCCTTGGCATTTTGCACAGGAGTGTAACTGGCTAGGGCCTGTGGATCTAAGCTGGTTAGGAACCTATGCAATGTTGTCTGGAATGTGCAGGGGAACTCAGTCCAAGCAACTTCTGTGGTTCTGCTCACAGCCTGGAGCTGCCGGAAGAAGTAGGCAGCAGTCCTGACCCTGGGTATATCCTGCCCAACTCCAAAATGGTCCCTGGCCAATCACTCTCTCCCGTGGGGAGATTGAATCCCCTACACTCACCACCAGCCAGCACAGATCTCCACATCCGCCACTCTCTTCCACCCCTATGCCTCTCCGCAGAGACCTCTGGGCTTGACCATGACTGCGTGTCTCCAGGCTCAACAGCTCTTCTCACAGGGTGAGTCCAGCTCCAGGCTAAGGCACTGCCAGCCACCACTTTCTTCTTCATTTAAATTCTTCTTTTAATTCTCTCTGTGGGCTTCAATTCATATTTTAGATTTTTCCTGGGTCCAGGGGACCCACTTTCTTCCTTCTTGTCCTCTCCATGATGTTGTATTCCAGCATCTGAACTGTTTCTTTCAGAGAGACTGTTTACTCTGCTGCTTACTGTTCCACTATCTTTGATGTACCTCTCTCAAAGATACTTCTAAGGGAAGTCCCACATGACTCTTGAGGAAGATTTGTATGAATATGACCTTCCTGACTTGAAGACATCTAAATGTATCCTCAGTAGGGTGGCAGGGAGGTGACTGAGCACTCTAGAAGCTGATGAAGGCTGAAGAGGTGCTGAGAGAAAGGCTGGGGTAGGAATCAAATCAGGATGGGGGAAGGGTACCAGTTATCCACCTGGACCCTAGCCCTGCTAGGGAGGAGCTGCAGCTATCAGACCAGCTTGGGCAGTGATGCCTAGAGCAGGCACATGGAAAATTTTTAAAAATATATGTGGAACTTTCCACTCCATGTATATATTGAAATCTAAACTCAAGGGAGAAATATTAAGAAAATAATGCTTTACTCCCTACCATGCACATCCGGGATTTTCAGGGGTGACTACACATAGGCATGTTAGCTTAGTGGGCTTTCATATGATTGAATTCAAAGAGAGACTTGAAGTTGGGTATGGTGGTAAGTGCCTGTAATCCCAGAACGGGGGAGGCTGAGGCCGGAGGACTGTTGCAAATTTGAGAACAGCCTAGGCTACAAAGTGAGCTTAAGACCAGCCTGAACTATATAATGTGATTTTGTCTCAAAAAGATTTAAAAAAAAAAGTCTTGAAAAATACAGAGTATACACATGGACACTTTGTCTTTTATTCTGTAGGATATCAGAATTCTCAGCAAAAGTGTCAATCTTTACATGAAATAATGAGTGAAAATTAATATTTGCTTTATGTATTTCTGACTGGAGTATTGCATTGATGAATGGAAATGGACTGACAACTTTTTGTTTCACTATTGCAGGAACTCTCAGATCTTTTTCCAACATAACTGACCACTTTATATTTGCAAATCAGTTTGTGAGTTTCTTTATATCTTTAGCAAAAGTTGTGTCTGTTCCTGGAAATATTCTTTAACTTACAATTATTGGGACCACAGTGTGGAACATGGTTCAGTGAATTTCAAGCACATGAATTCTTGCCTTTCAGACATGATAGGATTGTTAGTTTCTTGTGCAAGATCAAGGAAACACATGAGATATGATGTTAATTCACTAACTTTCCTCCACCTGCAAGAGGAAGTGTAAAAATTAGGTTAGTATTAATTTGTAGCTGAGTGAGCATCAGAAGCATTGGCTTCTACCTCTGATGCATTGAGCAGGCCATACTATCCCACAAATAAAATCATACTCAGACAGATGAGTCAAAGGGAGGAAGAGTCTTGCTCCTTCTGTTTTGCCTATTTTGCTCTGGTCACTTCTGATCTCTGCCACAGCCAACATGAACAGTTGCCCCTCAGCCATGCCTTGCCTTGGAGCCAGAGAATATGGACTAAAGCCACCAAGAACTTAAAGCTAGATAAATCTTTCCTTCCTTCATTTTGGGTCTCAGGTGTTTTGTCTCAGCAATGAGAGAATTTGGTATCAGAGCAGTGGGATCCTTGCTGTGACTATACCAGATGATGTGGTTCAAGAGCCCTTGGAAATGGCTTGTGTCTTCACAAATTTGGAAAGGTTCAGAGATGTTGACTGAAAGAGTACACTACAATGCCTTAGGTTGTTCTGTATGGGAGATTCTGGCCAGAGTTCAGAAGGCCAGAAGGCTGATAGAAATCTTGCCAGTAAAAACCAGATTCAGGAGATTTCTGCTGGGAAGGAGGACTGCATTGGCTGCTAGACTTCAGACAATGTGTGTTGTGACTTGGCAGAAAGTTTGTCTGTATTTTGCTCATATCCAGAGACTTTGCCTGAGACTGAGATTAAGGATGATGGACTAACTAATCTGGCAGAAGAAATTTCACAGTAGTCTAATGTTGAGGTGGTGGAATGCCTACTGTTGGGGGCTTTTAGCCAAATTTATGTTGTGCATCAAGAGCAAATAACCCAGCAGGATGATTTAAAATGTTGTGAATGAAAGCTCCAGTAAAGTTGTGAAATGTAAAGATAGAGCTGAGATCTCAGTTGCTGATAAGGAACAGAAGAATAGAAAAGATGGCCTGGGTCTGTCATGGGAAGCCATTGGCTTCCACCTTTTGCAGCCTCAAAACTGCAAAAGTGAAAGACTTGGCTTTGAGGAGAAATCTGCAGAATGCCATATTCCAAAATGGCTGTGGAGGCCACATAAGGTTCCAAAATGGCTGTGGCACAAAGAATTTGTTCCTCACAATCAGGTTCAGAGTACTCAGTGATCCAGGTACTTGATGCCTACAGCCTAGAGGGAAGCCTGGGTGCTGCTCCAGCTGGCAGCAGACCTCAGTGTCATCCACGTGGCACTGATTTTAGGGCATACAGAATGCAAGAGTTCTGAGTTTGAAAAGACTTCAAACCTGATTTTAGGAGGCTGGGGACAACAGGTAGTGTTCCCTTGAGAGGGCAATATGTGGAGCCATGAGGCTGAAGCCAAAGGTGTGGTGGAGACCCCAGAAGTTTGGAAAAACCAAGAATATGGTTCACTGAAGGAAAGCTGCAAGGATTGAGCAGAGCAGGCCTAAGACAGAAGCTGCGGGAGCTACAGCCACCAGAAATGCCACAGGGGCTCCATCATGCAAGCCTTTTGGAGCTTACAACTGATTACAGATTGCTTCAGACATTCCACATGGAACTATAGGACTTAATGATTGCCCTGCTGGCTTTTAAATTTCATTAGTCTGATTCCTTTGTATTCCCCTTTTTGTACCCTTTGGAATGGTACTGTTTATCACATGCCATTGAATGTTAGAAATGTTTAACTTTGTTTTCATTTGTACAGGAGCTCACAGCTAACAGTTTACCTTACAACTTGGAGGAAACTTGGGGCTTGGACTTCACAGTGATCCTGAAACTGTTAGGACTTTGACAACTCTTACAGATGAACTGAATGCTTTTCCCATAAAGAGATATACATGAGTTTTGGGGGGCCAGGGGTGGAATGTTATGGTTGGGGTTTTGATGTACCCCCAAAACCTCTTGCAATCAATAGGAGGTGGGCCCTTCATAGGCAGCTGAATCTAGCATTTGTGGTTGGTTAATTATCTAACACTGGGATTGACAGTGTGAGTGCTGCAACCACCCAGGGGCAAATAGTCTGCATACAATATAAGGGAGAGAAAGTGTCTTGCTCCTCCCTTTTTGCCCATTTTGCTCTGGTCACTTCCGGTATCTGTCACAGCCACCATGAACAATTGTCCTTCAGCGATGCCACCCAGCCTTGGAGCCAGCTGAGTGTGGACTGCAACCTTCATGAATTGCAAGCTAAATAAACCTTTCCTTCTTTCATTGTGGATGTCAGGTGTTTTGTCTCAGCAATGAGAGAAAAGTAACTAAGACAAATGCCCTTATCACAAAAATAAATATGACAGAAAGAAAAATGAATTTAAAAAAGTAATAGAGCTAAATTAAAAATGAATTGAACTGAAATCACTTTAGAGGACATATGTGTACTGAACTGCACTCCCATGAGTATTGTCACAGTGTCTTCAATGGCCAAGGTGTAAAAACAACCTAAATCACCACCAATGCCTGTGTTAGACAGTTTTGACTCAGTTACTGTGACCAAATAGCTCACATAACTTACCAGGGTTAAATGTTTTCTTTTCCTTGATTTCAGAGGTTTCTCCCTTGTTCAACATATTTAAATGTAGTAGTTTTATGGTGAGACAGAAATAGCATTAGAAAGATTTGAAGGTAAAAACTGGTCCATTCATGAATTCAACAGGCAGAGGCAGAGGTGGAGTTGGAGGCAGAGGTGAAGACGGAGGCAGGAGGAGAAGGAGCAGCAGGAGGATGAGGAGGAGCGGGAAGAGTAGGAGAAGTAAAAACAATAAATAGGAGGGGAAAAGAAATTAGATATATTGTTTTAGTGCACAATCCAGGGACACTTTTCCTCCAATAAATCTATGGATTAATACACTGATGACTCAGAAAGTGTATCATGATATTAAATTTGGAAAAACCAAGCACATAGCAACCTAGCCTTCAGTAAATTTCCTTCAACACCTTTTACATTGAAATGAATAAGAGTTGAAAGGATAAGATGATGTGTATTCATACAGTGCAATTTTATTTATAGTGAAGACTGCTTTCATTTGTGACAATGTGGATTCACCATGGTATCATTGAATGAAATATGTGATATGTAAACAAATTAAAGTTTGACTGTATTTTTCGAGTAAGTATGTATCTTAGATACTTGTCTTGGTTACTTTTCTCTTATTGTTGAGACAAAGTACCTGATGCCCAAAATGAAGGAAGGAAAGGTTTATTTCCTGCAGTTTTTGGAGGTTTCAGTCCATACTCAGCTGTCTCCAAGGCAGGGTGCATGGCTGAGGGCCAACCATCCATGGTGGCCACAAGCAACAAGAGTGAAAAGGCAAAAGAGGGAAACGCGCCTTGTTCCCTCCCTTATATTGTATGCTGGTTCTGTCCCTGGGTAGGTGCAGCACTCACACCATGAATCCCAGTGGTAGACAACAAACTAATCACAAAGGCTAGATTCAGCCACTTCCATGACTGCATGAGGCTTGGGGGGCCACCTAGACACAAATCATAGCAATACTTTTTTCTCATTGCTGAAACAAAATACCTGATGCAGAGGTGAAGAATGAAACATTTATTTAGCTCACAGTTTCTAGAGGTTTCAGTCCATGCTCTGCTCGTTCCAAAGGATGGTGGTGTGACAGAGTGGCAACTGCTCATGGCAGCGGAAGAAAAACAACAAGAGCAAGATGGGGAGGTGCAAGCCTCTTTTCTTCCCTTATATTGTAATTGTTTGCCAGCTACCCTCCCTAGGGCAGGTGTAGCACTCACACTGACAACATCAACACTAGACAATGACAAGTCACATGCACTAGACAATAAAAAAATCTAGATTCAGCTTCCTCTGATAAGCCTGCCCTGCCATGACTACATGAGGCTTTGGAGGGACATCTAAACAAAAACCATAACATTCCACCCCTGGCTGACAAAGACACATGCACATTACTTTATGCAAAAGGCATTTAGTCCATCTTTAAGAGTTGCCAAAGTCCTAACAGTTTCAGCATTGCTGAAAAGTCCAATTCCCATGTCTCTTCTGAATTATAAGGCAAATTCTTAGGTGTGAGCCCTGTACAATGAAAAGTTAGTTAAACACTCCCAACATTCAATGGTACAAGGTAAACATTTTCATTCCAAAACTTACCAGCCAGAAGATACAAAGGATTTGGATCAAAGCAAGTACAAAATACAGTGGGGGAAACATTAAATCCTGTAGTCCCATGTGGCACATCCAAGCCAATCTGTGATAAGTTGTGAGCCCCAAAGGGCTTGTGTGACTCTGCCCCTATGGCATTTTTTGGAGGGAGTTTTAGCTCCCACAGCTTCTCTCTTGGACCCTCTTTTCACTCTCCTTGCAGCTTTCCTCAGACTATCCATGTTCATGGATTATCCAAACTTCTGGGTTCTCCATTGCCCCTTTGGTTTCACCCTCACAGTTTCATATATTACACTCTCAGGAGCACACTGCCTGGCCTCCCAGGCCTTCTTCTGAAATCATGGGGGAAGCCTTAACACCATTACCCCTGCATTGTGCATGTACATAAAATCAGTGCCAGATGGATAATGCCAAGGTCTTTCCCCAGCAGGAGCAGGAGCTAGGCTTTTCTCTCTTATGGCTGTAGGGGTCAAGTGCCTGGATCATGGAGCACTCTGCATCCAATTCTGCGGAACAAATTCTCTATGCTGCTGCCATTGTAGAACATGGAACTCTGACTTTTTTTCTCAAAGCCTTTCACTTTTGCAATTTTGAGGCTTCAAAGGTTAGAGACTTACTTGCTTCTTCTCATGATGCCCTCAGGCCATCTTTTCTATTATTCTATACCTTCTCAGCCATCAAGATCTCATCTGGTCTATCTTTGCAGTCCACAGCTTTACTGGTGGTTCCCTTCTTGCCAAACTCACAAAGGTTTAAATCACTCTCCTGAGATCTTTGTTTTTGAGAATCAAGAACTGAAAGCCCCCAACATTAGCCATGCCACCACCTCAACATTAGACTGCCTTGAAATCTCTTCTACCAGATTAATTAGGCTGTTGCCATTAATTTCAGTCTCAAGCAAAGTCTCTGGACATGAGCAAAATGCAGACAAAGTTTCTAGCAAGCCACAACACACTTCATCTGTACTCCAACAACCAATGCAGTCCTTCCCACCAGAAACCTCTCAAGCCTGGTTTTACTGGCATGATTTCTATCAGCCTTCTAGTCTTCTGAGGTCTTACCAGAATCTCTCACACAGAGCAACCTAGGGTGTTCTAGCACTACTCTTTCAGGTGAGATCTCTGAACCTTTCCAAACTTTTCACACAGGTTATTCCCAAAGACTCTTGAACTACCAGGTAGTCACAGCAATGATCCCAGTTCAATGGTACTAAATTCTGTCTTAGTTGCTTTTCTCTAACTGCTGAGACAAAATCCTTGATACCCCAAGTTAAAGAAAGAAAGGTTTATTTAGCTCACAATTTGTGGAGTTTTCAGTCCATAATCAACTGGCTTCAAGGCAGGGTGATGTGGCAGAGGGAGCCATTCATGGTGGCAAAAGTCAGCAAAAGCAACAAGAGCCAAAGCGGGAGGAGCAAGCCCCTTTTCCTCCCTTATATTGTATGTGGGCTTCCTACCCTAAGGCAGGTTCAGTACTCACACCTCCAACCCCAGCACTAGACAATAGACCAATCACAAACCCTAGATTTAGCTGCCTCCAAAAAGCCTGCATCCCATGACCACATGAGGCCTTGAGGGGCAATCCGGATACAAACTGTAAGAGCATATAAAATCGACAACCTCACTGAAGCAGAGAGTAAAAGTTGTTCAAAGAGAAAGCGTAATGTTTCCCATGCACAGTACAAAATAGTGCTACAGGACTCAGTGAGGACAATGTTTGATATTGTGAGCCATAGAGCATTAGAATTTGCTAAGAATGTTGTTCTTAGTGTTTTCCCCATATACCTGTAATCATTCCACAATATAAATGTAGCAACATATCAAATTGTACACTTCCAATATTTGTAATTGTAATACTTTTTGCATAATTAAATACAAAATTCTCAAGTTAACATGATTGTATTTCCATGAGGTGTTCACAGAATCTCTCTTCAATTATTACAGTTAATTTCATTTGCACTGTATTTATTTCTGAAAGGATTTAATAGTTTAATGAAATTTATACTCAACTCATTGGAAATGTAAAATGAGTTCTTTGAGGATATAAATTGGGAAACAATTTATGGGGAAAAGCTGAGCTGGAGATTAAAAACACATTCCAAGTTAGAGTAAGGCCAGCCCCAAGAACTTGGAACACCAGAGGCCAGCCATGTAAACAAGTTGTTGGGACTACAGCAAAGCCAGTCCAGCAGGTGTCTGATCTTGGTACTCCTCACTTTTTACTATAGCACAGATAGCTTTGAGAATGTTTTGCTTTCAGTCTTCTCAACAAAACACGGAGACCTTGCATGTTTGAATCTGTTGGGGGCTTCTCTTTTATCATGTATAAATATAGAGTCAGACCAAGCTGGCTTGTCACTACCTCTTCATCAGACCTTCATCAGGTTCCACCCAGTCCCAGCTTTCCTTTAAATATGTGTCCAAATTTTTCTTAATCTGTTGATCTCTCTCAGGACCCTGATGGCTGCATGGGTCATGGCAACAATTGACTTTAGCAGAACTTCAGTTTAGTCTTTCATGACAGAAAATTATTATACATGTGTTCAGAAAAGTTCTACATTTCAGAGTCACTTAAGATTGATTTATTTCACTTAACATTAAACATGTTTTCAAAGTGTATCCATTTCCTACAACTGTCTCAAAACTATCTTTACAGATAAACTTCTTTATACCAAGATGTAGTCCATTATTTACAGTTAGCCTATTTTTTCAATCCTTTCGTCTGTTGATGTACTTATAGGAAGAAAGAGGGAGATAGATTTTTGGCATATGGGAACTATACCAAGAGGCAAAGGGTCGGGGAAAGGGAAGGGCATGTGAAAAGTATTTAAGATGTGTCATGTGCATTAGGCAACTGCCTACAAGGATTGAACTAAACAAGCATGAACTAAACAATAATAATAGCAACAGTAGTAAAAATGCAGATGAGGAAAGGGAACCTCCTTGGGGAGGGAGTGTGAAGGGTGTGAAGGAAAAGTGTAATCAAGATATGTTATGTACATATACTTTCTCCTTAAGATGAATGTAAACATCATGTACACTCAACATGGATTAATAAATTAGTAAAAACTCTGAAATATTTTTGTTTAGAGATATTTTACACATCTTTCTGCTTTCTAATGATTTTTCAGCAGAGGTATTGAAAGCACTATGTAATTATGCCTGTGAGTCTCTGGGTACTGACTTGCATCCTGCTGATTTCTGTAGTTTTGAATTCCATGCAAAGATATACCTTGTCCTAGGCCTCAACTAAATATACTGACACTGAGTGAGTTAAGCAGCCATGCATTGCATGAACCTCCATTGGTTACTGTTATGTTTTGTGTCTGGATGTTCCCCCAAAGCCTCATGTGGCCATGGAGGGCAGACCTTTCAAAGGTAGCTGAATCTAGCATTTGTACTTGGTTCATTGTCTAACACTAGGATTGGCGTGTGAGAGCTGCACCCACCCTGCAGTGGGTTGCTGAAATACAATATAAGGGAGGGAAAGAGGTGTGCTCTCTTTTTTGCTCTTATTGCCCTTGGTATCAGATGCCACTATGAATGGCTGCTCCTCAGCATGCCACCTTGCCTTGGAGCCATGTGAGTATGGACTGAATGCTCCACAATTGTAAGCCAAATAAACCTTTCCTTAATTTTGGGCATTGGGTATTTTGTTCTAGCAATGAGAAAAATTAATCAAGACAGAACCTACAGCAAAGTGAGGGAGAGGATGTAGGTATAGACATGCACTGGGATGTGTACATCATTCAGGTAGAGCAAATTGAAATATAATTTTATTTTGGTCTCTTTCTCCTAGCATGACTACCAGTGTACCATATGTTTCACCAACAAGTGTTTCTAGAAACTGACTGCATGATTGCCAACTAACCAAAATACTCTAGAGTTATTCACTTTATGAAACAATTGTTTTTCACAGTGATGAAGGCTGTGATATACAACCTCAAGGCAGTGGCAGTTTCAATGTCAAAACAAACAGTGTTTATAGATGGCGAGACATCTCATATGGCAAGACGATGGACATGGTTTCTTGAGCCTCTTTTTGAAGTGCCTGTGTCATTATTCAGATTCTTAACTCATTATATAATAATTCCCAAGATACCACATCACCATGCCATAACTTTGAGAATAATATTCCAAAACATATATTTTGGGGTACCCAGGCATTCACACCACAGGGACCATTGTATGAGGTTATATGTATGTTGAATGGTGTGCATTGCATGAGTCTTTATGTGTCCCCAACAATTTATATGCTGGTATACAATACAGACTTAGAAATTCTTAAAGGATAATACTTAAAACTTCTTCACTGAGATTTCAGAAAAAAATCCTGTAATTGTAGATATTATGAACTGAATCAAGCCTCTCACTGAAAACCCTCTGAGCTCCTGACTGAGTGAGTATTGTAGAGTGAATGAATGTTTGGAAGTGATACAAGTCAGGACATTGCAGACATGTGCTGTGCTGTTGAGCTATACCCACAGCCCCATATTTCTCTTTTAAATGCTACCTGTTCATGAAAACTACTGACTCTCTCTCTCTGTCTCTCTCTCTCTCTCTATTCTCTGTCTCTCTGTCTCTCTAACTCTCTCTCTAACTCTCTCTGTCTCTCTGTCTCTTAGTCTCTCTATCTTTCTATCTCTATCTCTCTCTTCACTCCCTTCATCTTCAAACAAACCATCTTTTATATTTTAATAAAATTGTCGCTTCCCAAATGCACAATGCTGTCTCCATTGCAAGGTGATGGTCATGACTATGCTTTTGGAGGGATGATCTGGTAGTGTATCTCTCTTTCTTTTTCTCCCTTTCTGCTTCCTACCTGTTATGAACTGGACAGCTTTTTCCATAGCAGACCCTTCCACCTGGGTCACTACATGAAACCTCTACAAACTGACTCAAAAGAAACCTTTCCCTTTTAAATTCTGGGTATCGGGTATTGTGTTTCACCAATGAGTATGTGACAAAGGGAAAGTTTCTACCAGAATAGTGGAGGAATCACTGTGGTACTTCCTGAGCATGTGGTTCAAAAGCCATTGGAACTGGTTTGCATGTGGAGTTCATGAATTTTTGTCATTTCAGAACAGAAAAACTCCACTACTGTAAGCTGAGCTTGAAAGGGGAGTTTTGTCAAATCTCAGAAGACCACAATGCTCACAGCAATGCAGCCATTAAAGATGAAGCTCAAGTTCTTTCATTTGGTAACAGGAACTACATTGGAAGTTGGAGTTTTGGGCATGAGTGTTACATTCTGGCTGAAATTTTCTGTAATTTTGCTGATGTCTTCAAATTTTTGTTGGACACTGAGATTAAGGGCGATGCACTAATTAATCGGGGGAGGAAATTTCCCAGTTGTACAATGTCCATGCTATTCCATGCATATTGTTGAGGACTGTTAGCCAATTCTGCACTGAGAATTAAAAAGAAACTCCATGACTAAGTAATTTTTATCATTTTCACTTTCCCCAGGAAGGAGGCTCCTGAAAAGTTAGGTATTATAAATTTATGGCAGAAGAGTGCTAGAGTGCTGAAAATATTTGAGTTAATTAGAAGGAACAGTGTGGGATGGTAGTGCATAACTGTAATCCCAGCATTTCAGAAGGCTGAGCTTAAAAGTCTTACCAGAATTTGAAAGCCATGATAGATTCATAGTAATTCAAGGTCAACCTGAACTGCATAGCAACACGCTGTCAATAAGACAAAAGCACAAGCCACATGCTTTGCAATATGAAAATGGAAACGAGACTTGATGCCTCGGCGATCAGATTGAATAGCAATATCACACTGTGGTGCCTATAAAATGGAAAAACTTTGATCTCATAAAAGAGGCCCAGGCTACCCTTCAGGGGAATGGCTGCCTAGATAATTGAATTTTCTGGGATTCAGGTCACTCCATTCTGTTATGCAAGCACTGGGAGGCCTGTGCAACCATGATGCCAAAGTAAAAGAGTACCATTGGAGCTGTTGGCATATGTTGGCATCATTCATGAGGTCCTGGTTTTGTGAGTATGCAGAATGCAAGAGTTAGGGTATATTGAATGTTCCACTGGAATTTCAGAAGAAGACCTGTGAAGCTGGACAGGATGTCCACAAGAAGGCACTGTGTGAAGGTGTGAGAGTGAACATGAAAGTGAAATGGAGACCTCAGAAAGTTGAAGAGGGTAGAAACATAGATAGTCTGAAGGAAGACAAAAGGAGTGAACAAACCTGGCTCAAAAGAGAGATTCATGAGGGTAACACCACATGTAATAGACATGGGTCAATCAAAGACTTTTGAAGTTTGCATCTCAGAACAGTTTGCCCTGGGTGCCAAACAAGAAGCTATAGACATTAATATTGCCTTGAGGGTTTTAGTCTTACTTTCTTCCCATTTGCCTCTATTTCCCTATTATTCACTTTTTGAATGGGATCATTTTCACTGTGGTATTGACTATCAACAACGTTTAACTATGTTTTGTATGTTTTCAGGGCCCACAGCTAAGTGCTGATTTTCTAAGACATGATGACTGAGATAGCACTGCAGTTTGTCCTGAGCCCTTCTCTTCCCTCTGTAGGCCTGTGTTCCAGGTCCCTCACTGAAATGAAAGTCTACAAGAACTGGGGCCTCTGCTAAAAGTGCACATTTGCAGAGTGCTAGCCAGAGCACGGTGTCGTGTGGAGGGGGCTCCTATGATGAGGTCACAGGTGCCTTGCAGCTCACTGGCAATGTGAACAGAGGTGACTGCTTCACATCACCATAGTTGTGATTATGAGTGACTTTGCAGTGATGAACATAACCTGTTCCATCAGTACCACACTTCTCTTCCAGGAAATGGTAACTGATTTTCATACCAGGTTTGTTTTCTGCCCTCTGAGGATTCATCACGTCAATTCAAGGCCTCAACAAATAGAAGAGAGACTGTTGAAGTGGCAGAGGATGGAGGTGGGGGTTAAAGGGGCCTGGTCCTGAATTCATGAACACTGTTTACACAAGGCCTTGTCCCTCTCATAAAGAGAAACTCTCAAATACATGCATGGGAGCCTCTTCTCTGAGGGAAGATCTGACCCTCTTTTCCATAATAAGATTCTGGAATAGAAACAAATTTTTTTTATGTTTTTATTTTAAAGAGAATAAAACAAAACAAAACAGTAAAGCATATCATAACAGAACAATGCAAGTGATACAGGACTTCAAAACAAGACAACAGGAAATCAACAATGGCTATCATGATGTGTCTCATTTTCTTCAAAATAGCTCTCCATTCTTTCACACATAATAAAATCAAACAAAACAAAATAGAATAAAATCACTCAAAACAAAAGAATGAAAGCATTACAGGACTTCAAAACAAGATAATAGGAAATCAACGATGGCTACCGTAATGTCTATTGTTTTCTTCAAAACAGCTGTCCATACCTTCACATATGATAAAATAAAAAAATCCAAAACAGACCAAAACCAATCAAAACAAAAGGATGAAAGCATTGCAGGACTTCAAAACAAGATAATAGAAAATGAACAATGACTGCTATAATGTCTCTTCTTGTTTTCAAAATCACTGTCCATACTATCGTGCATAAAATCCAATAAAAGAAAACAGAATAAAACCAATCAAAACAGAAGAATAAAAGCATTATAGGACTTCAAAACAAGATGATAGGGAATCAACAATGGCTACCATAACACATCCCATTGTCTTCAAAGTAGCTGCCCCTACTATCAGACACAGTAAAATCTAACAAAACAAGACAGAATAAAACCAAACCTAGCAAAATTATGAAAACAATACAAGAATTCAAAACAAGATAATAGGAAATTAACAGTGGTTACCACTTTCCCTTTTTAGGCATTTCCTCCCCTATCACTTTCATAATATCTATTGTGCTTTTTGGATCCCACTAACTCCTTCAGTTTTTTATGCTAGGGAAATAATTTATTGTTCACCCATATAAGTCCAAACCATTTCACCCATTAGCATGATCTCCAGTTGCATCCATTTACCTACAAGAACTTCAAGATTATCCTACTTTATAGCTGGGTAGCTTTCCATTGTATGAAAATACCATGCCTTTCTCATCCATTCTGCGATTGATGGGCAAATTACCCTTGCTTTTTTTCTGGTCTCCTGTTGCATGGAGCAATTGTTTTCTCTCCTTTGATTTTCAGTCTTTGAATTTCCTTTCAGTTAAATGTATTACTGTATACAGTATATTGATGGATCTTGTTTTTTGATCCACTCTCCCTGTGCTTCTTTTTATTGGTGAATTGAGTCCATCTACATTGATGGTTACAACCTGTATACAATGGTTCATCTCTGCCATGCTATCCTCCTGCATTTAGTCCTCCTCTTTTCCCCTTTGTTCAGTTGCATCAGAAATAAACTTTAAGGTATTAAGAATAATCATGAATCTGCACACATGGTCAGGTGATCTAATGAAGGCTTGTCTTTTTGCTCATGGGATTTCTGGAGAATCTATATAGGCTCATAAATTCATCCAAGAAACAATGCCTATGTTCAAAATACTATTCTAGAATGTGAGAGTTAAGCATTGGTCACAACATATGAAGAGCCATGCATTTGCTGAAGTTACATTCTAGAGATATAGAGGCAATGATTAATTAAAGCAAGTGATAGATAAATTATATGTTATATCAGACCATGATGACTACTATAGGAATAATTAAAGAAGAAGAGGAAAGGGTATTGAAACATGACATTTACTTGATGTATTTCATTTGTTAACAGGTTGGTCAAGGGAAAGTTTGCTATAAATATTTGCATTGAACAAACAAAGAAATGAGGCATTATATGTTTGAGGATTGAGTGACATGGGTCACCAGAGTCCTGTGTACAAAAGGTCTGAGGTATGAGTATGTCAGACAATCACATCTCTAGAGGAAGTACTGGTGTGGCTGGAGTGGAGAGAGTACAAGAGAGGATGAGCACAGGCCTTTAGAGAAGTATGTAGACCACATTAGAGAAGCAACATGTGTCAGAAACAAAAGAGTATGTGAGTACAAACTGGGAGTTTTTTGGGTAGAGTTACTCAGTTTGTTTTGTTTTGGAAAGATAAATATGGCAGCTCTTGGGTTCATTTTTTCCTCTAAGATCCAATATCATTCAGGAACTTCTGTGTCCACTATACAAGCTAAGTCTGAGCTTTCCAGCTACTGGTGATTCCATACTTCAGAAAACATGTGAATGGATCATGACACCTTATTTGCTTCTGCCATGGCAATTGGAAAGCAGGGTTTTCTAGTTTTGTCAATGTTATGGCTGATACATTGTGTCAACTTGAGAAGTATAGAAGTTTAACTGAGACTCAGCAGGGAGCAATATGCTCATCTTGTGCAAGAAGAGGGCACAGAGATTTTGTGAGTGCTGCACCAAACCTGGAGGGAGGAGGTGGCCAATGTACAATATAAGAGAGGAGTAGAGGCTTGTTCTGTCCTTTTGCTCTGACTGATGCCTTGAAGTGTTGACCCAGTGTCATGCCATCCTGCTTTGGAACCAGCTGATTATGGACTGAAACCTCCAAAAACTGCAAGCTAAATAAACCTTTCCTTCCTTAATTTTGGGTGTTGGGTATTTGTCACCACAATGAGAAAAAAAGTAACCAAGACAGTAAAGGATATAAATACACAGCAGACCTTTCATTTCTTCCTGCCCTAGAAACAGATTTAAGAAAATGCCATAGATGCTCAGGAGAATATTTGGTAGTGCACACAGTGTGTGTCCATTTAAAATCTAACCCAGATTCTCCAAACTACCACCACCTATGGGCAGTAATTCCTAATTTTCATAACCACAAACTTCAGACCTTTTCTAATGTGTTGAATTTTCTTTATAAGAATTAATGTGCATTTTCATTTCTCCTGTTTTTATATTTTCTTGAGTTTTTCCCTTTCCTATGAATTAAGTCCTTATATTATATGGTCATATTTCCCATGAGGACACTTTTTTTAATAAAGTTTTTTTCTCTTCCAGCAATTTGGTTGTGTTTTGAGAATGAAAATAGTTTATATGGTTTTTTATCTGCAATTAATATCATCACAGATTTTTTTCTGCTAAACAGAAATTCTGTTCCTCTTTTTGCATCTTTTCAAAGTCGTCTGAACATTTGTGGCTTTACACTTTTATATCTGACATTTTCTTCACTCTTAGATCAGAAAGTTTTTTTTTGTACGTTCTTCTGCAGTTTGTGGTTTCTATTTCATATTTTTTCTTCTATCTGCATGAAGTTCGCCTGTTACTGTCCACAATACTAACACCAGATTTTTTTTTTAGCTTTTAAAAGTCTCAGTTTAGCTCTGTAAGTGAATGATCCATCAACTCTTTCTTTTGACATGTGCTGGAAACCATATCAAATTTCTGCCTAGAATAATTAGAAATGTTTTTGGAAAAATTTCATTTCTCTATGTGTGATTTCATGTTCATAATTAAATGCCTGTAACTATTGTGTGTCCCAAGAAATGGAAAGGGAAAGTATTTACTTTTTTACCTGATATTTAAAAAAATATATAGTGCCATCTTGTGTGTGTGTGTGTGTGTGTGTGTGTGTGTGTGTGCTATCTTTGGTTTTTCCAAAGGAATTCTAGAAGATTTTTGTCATAGTTGTAGTTGAGTCCTTGGTGCTATAAATGTAGTTGTATTAATCATATAATATGAAGAATTTAGAGGTCATAACATTATCAGTCTAAGTCTGTGCATTAACCTCTACATATTCAGATAGTCCTCTGAAATTTTTTCATTTGGATATTTAAGCCTGGGTATCACTCTGTAATACAGGTGATGTTAAACTCATTATGTAGCCCAGACTGACAAAGTGCTAGTGGTAATCTTTCTGCTTCAGACTGTTGGGATTACAGGACTATACCCTATGCGTGACTATGCAACTTTAATTGTATGCAATATACATGCAATGAATTGTATGCAATGAATATTTTTGTACTTTGACTTCTAGTACGTTAAAAATGGTTATTAAACAAACATAGAGAAAAGATCTTTCAGTTTAATCTTGCTAATTCTGGAGTCAACATGATAAACTCTTAAAACTGAAATTGCTTCAGTTTATAGTGAGAATAAAACAAGCCAAGAAGAGCAAAGGAATTCTTATCTGTGCATTATACTTGAACTAAGAAACACAGTGACCAAGCTAATTGAAAAAAGGCAATATTTCTGTGTGGCAAGTTTAGTTTTGTCAGAAAGGTCTGTCAAGCAAATACTTCAGAGTCACCTCTTGTAAACTGATATGAACTGCTGTTTGGGAAAAACAATACAATTTCCTAATGCTTAGACCAAGAATTATGGTTTAGCAAGAACTTTAGAATTTTTTGTTATAGATACAGTAATTTAAATACTTTTGAAGAGTTTTGAGGATTTTTGCATCTAGGTTCATTACAAAGTTTGGGCCATAGTTTTCTTTTTTGGTTGGTTCTTTTTTTTTTTTTTTTTTTTTTTCCTGGTCTTTCTCTGCTGTTGGTATCAGGGTAATACTTGCCTCCCAGAATGAGTTAGGCAGAACTGCTTCTCTTTCAATTTCATTAAAGGGTTTGAGGGATATTGGCATTAAATATTCTGTAAATTTCTTGTAGAATTCAGTTGTGAATCCTTCATGATCTGGACTGTTCTTTGTTGGTAAGTTTTTAATTACGTTTTCAGTTTTTAACTGATATTGAGTTATTCAGAAGTTTTACATCTTCTTGAATGAGCTTTGGCAATTCATAGGTTTCTAGGAATCTGTTCATATCTTCTATGTTTTCAATGCTATGAGAGTAAAGGTTTTCAAAGTAGGTATTCATGATCTGAATTTCCACAGAGTCCATAGTGGTTTCACTATTTTCATTCCTCAAAGCATGAATTTGAGTTTTTTCTTTCCATTTTTTCATAAGGTTGGCTAGAGGTTTATAAAATTTGTTTCTTCTTTGAAAGAACCAACCCTTCAATTCATTAATTCTTTGTATTGTTTTCTTAGTCTCAATTGCATTAACTTCTGCTCTGATCTTTATAATTTCCTCCCTTCTTTCAGGCTTTGGGTTTGACTTGCTCTTCTTTTTCTACCAGTTTAAGGTGTAGCGTTAGGTTGTTTATTTGTGCTTGTTCTGTTTTCTTGATGTGAGTATTCACCACTATGAATTTCCCTCTGACGACTGCTTTCATTGCATCTCACGTTCTGGTATGTTGTATTTGCATTTTTGTTTGTTTGTAGATGTTAAATCTTCTGTAATTTTATCTGTGACCCATTCTTTGTTCAGTAGGGTGTTATTTAATTTCCATGTGTTTATGGAGCTTTTGCAGTTCCTTTTGTCATTTATTTCCAATTTCATTGCACTATGGTCATATAATCTGCATGAGATAAGTTTAATTCATTTGCATTTACTTAAGCATGTCCTATGAGCTAGTATACAGTCATTTTAGAGAACATCCCATGTTCAGTTGAGAAGAACGTGTATTCTGGTGTTGGGTGAAACATTCTGTACACATCTACTAAGTTCATTTGTTCACAAGTTTGATTCAGTTCTGATATTTCTGTATGGATTTTTTGTCTAGTTAATCTGTCTCTTTGTGTCAATGCGTGTTAAAGTCCCACATTATATTTTTGTTAGTGCTTATTTTATTTTTCATTTCTGTTAATATTTGCCTTATATAGTTGGGTGTTCCCTTTTTTGGTGCCATATATTTATGATTATTATCTCTTCCTCTTGCAGTTTTCCCCTAATAAGCATGTAGTGAACTTCCTCATTTTTTTGAACATTCTTGGTTTGAAGTTGTCTGCAGACAGAATAGCTACTCCTGCTTTTTTCTGGACTCATGTCACATGGAGCATTGCTTTCCATCCTTTGACTTTCAGTCTATGAATTTCCTTGTTAGCAAGATGTGTTTCTTGTATACAGCATACTACTGAATTTTGTTTCTTAATCCACTCTGCCATTCTGTTTCTATTCATTGGTGAACTGAATCCATTGACATTACTGGTTATAACTGATATGTATTGGTTTATCTTTGTCATGTTATCTTTCTGCTGTTAGTTCCCTACTTTCCCCTCTATTTAATTGCTTGTCCTGCTTGGTTGTTTCTTTCTGTTGCTGTTCTTGGAATTGTGGTCATTTTCATTTCTTTCTAAAATATCTTTTAGTACTCTTTGTAGGGTTGGTTTGGTGTTCAGGAAGTTCTTCAGTTGTTCTTTTCTGTGGAAGTATCTTATTTCTCTATTAATTTTGAAAGATAGTTTTGCAGGGTACATCAATCTGGGTTGGAAGTTGTTTTCTTTCTGGGCTTTAAATACGTCACTCCAAGCTCTCCTTGACTTGATTGTTTGTATTGAGAACTCTACTGTGATTATGATAGGCTTTCCTTTATCACTATCTGTTTCCATTCTCTAACAGTTTTTAATATTCTGTTCTTATGCTGAATTTCTGGGATCCCGATAATTATATGTCTGGATATGGATTTTTTGTTATAGGTAATTGGAGTGCTATATGCTTCACTTATCTGTATGTCAGGTCTTTTTCCCATGCTTGGGAAATTTTCTGATGTTACTTCGGTAAATAGTTTTTAATGTCATTTGTGTTCACTCCTTGTTTTTTGTTGATACGTATCAGCCTTAGATAATTTTTCTTTGCATCATTTTGCAGCTGTTGAATTGTTGTTACCTGATTCCTTGTTATTTTTAAGAGAGCTTTCCTTTCATGATCAGTAGCTACAATCCTGTCTTCAAGGTCTGAAAGTCTAACTGCTGCTTCATTCAAGTGTTTTGCCAGCTTTCAGTGGAAGTTTTGAATTCCTGGATATCTCTTTGTATCATTTCATGCATTCTAATTCTTTCCTATATTGTTCATTCAAGGTTTCCATCATTTTGCTGTGCTTCTTGATTTTTTTTAAACTATTTGTTCTTTAGATATGCTCAGTAATACCTTCATTATGGTTATCATTTCTTTTTTTGCCTGAGTGATTATTTCTGATGCAATTTCCTTTACAGCCTCATGGGGTTCTTTCTTTACTTCCATTGCTATCATTTCAGAAATTTCAGGTGTCTGATTTCTAAACTCTTCTATGTCTATGTCTCTTAGGTGTGCTCTGAATGAGCTAGTTTTGAGATTGCATTTGGTTACTTTGTTTTGGCATTTTCCTGTGTCTTTCCAGATCAGTCAGATACTAAGTCCTATTTCCTTGCTGTGCTGGTGGCCCATTTAACAGTGGACCTCACCAAGGGCTGCCAGGTAAATGCGTGTCACTGGGTGTGGTTTTCTGGTCCCTGAAGGTCTTGCTGAGAGTACCTGGATTTTGGTGGGCACCTGGGCATGGCTTCCCAGTCCATGTGGGACTCACTGAGTGTCACCAGATGTCAGTAGGTCTCTGGGTCATGAATTTATTAAGAAATGTCTTTAGTGTTGTTTTTGTTTCTCTCTTTTGCTTTTTTTCTTTGTTTTCTGTATCTGTTTTTCCCTTAATTAAAAAGAAAGTGTCTTTAGTGTTTTATTATATATATCTTGGATATTTTATTTACATGGTTATTCTATTTAAAATGTTCACATTTGCCACTATATTGTCCACAATATGTAAAACATCTGGCAAAAAAGTAGTTTATTGACCTAAAACAATGTTATTCCAAAAATAAAAATATTTAAAAGTTATACTCAATATATGAAAGTTCAAGCCTCCCCATGAAGCAAGCCCCACCATGCTGATGGGTAAGAGCCTCAGCCAAAAGAGGAATCCCACCTCCCTATGAGCCAGCCAGTGTAAGGGTTGAAAATCCAGAAGAGCATTCCCTCCACCCAACCCTCAGTGATTCGAAGGACTGAGGGTGAAATGATAGCAACTGAGTGGAAGGGAAGAGGTTGATGCTTGTATTGTTTGGTTAACTCTGCAGATATGGGGCTGGTGATCTGGGCATCTACTTGGAGGATGGCAATGTGCATTGTATCAACAGTGAGGGATACCCTCTTGTCTTGTTTTTGCAATCCAATGTTTTGTTTCATTTTACTGTTTTGTTTTATCCTGGCATCCAGTAATGTGAGCAACTATTTTGAAGATAACAATGTGCAGTATTGTTCTCACTTTTTTATTTTGTTCCAATTTATTGTTTTGTTTTATTCAATGTTATGCTGTAATTGGCTTTATTCTGTTCTTTTTTGTTTGACTTTGCTATGTCTGATGGTATGCACAACTATTGTGAAGATAGCACAGTATACTATGGGAGCCATTTTTTATTTCCTATTATTCTGTTTTGAAGTTCTGTACAACTTTTACTTATTTTATTTTGATTGACTTTATTCTGTTTTGGGGGGTTCTATTCTCTTTAAAGTAAAATTAAAAAATTAAAAGTTTAATATATGAAAGTTCAATCAATGTATGTTATAACTGAAAGCTGTTTAAAAAAAAAATCTAAGACCAGGCATGGTGGTGCACACCTGTAATTCCAGCACTCAGAAAGCTGAGGCAGAAGGATAACTGCAAGTTAGAGGACAGCCTGTACTACAGTCATTTCAAGGCCACCCTGTACTGCATAGTGAAGCTGTGTCTCATAAAGACCAAAAAACAAAACAAAACAAAACAAAACAAAAAATTCTGAGATGAGTTTTGTGGGTATTTGAACTGTGAAATTTATATGGAATCCAGTAAATCTTTTAAACTTAATTTTTAAGTCACTGTAAGAAATAGACAGATTGGTGGTCCATTTTTATTTAGCTTTGGATGAAAATTTGTACACATATCCATAGATAGTAAAGGCAATTATTTTAGACTTAGTCTCAAAGAATGACCCCCACCCAGAAATCCCACAAGAAGATGTTAAAGCGCCAGGCGTGGTGGCTCATGCCTGTAATCCCAGCACTTGGGAGGCTGAGACAGGTGGATCGTTGTGAGTTCGAGACCAGCCTGGGCTACAAAGTGAGCTCAAGGCCAGCCTGAATGGCATAGTGAGACCCTGTCTCAAAAACACCAGGGCTAGGGATCTAGCTCAGTGGTCTAAGCACCTGCCCGGCAAGCACAAGGTCATGAGTTCAATCCCTGGTGCTGCAAAAAAAAAAAAAAAAAAAAAAAAAAAAAA
>RJWT010010940.1:0-23726 GCA_004365215.1 Cuniculus paca | reverse complement strand
TTGCTATTTGTAAAATAACCCACTTTAAAGGAAACTAATTGGGATCTCACAAGAACTATATTGATGTCAGAAGGTAGTGTCCCTAATGACCTGATTACCCCTTGCCAGGTTCTGCCTCTAAAGGAGTCTATCACCTCTTAATAGCATAATACTAGAAATTGAGTTTCCAACACATGACACCTTGGGGAACAAACACAGTCCATGTCCAAACCATGTTACCTGGTTACTGTTAACCAATCTTCCTTCACCACTGCCTCACCTATCTGCCTTAGATACAGCTCGGCTAGCTGTCATTATCTCCTCTTATTGTCCAGTTGAGTGCTGAATCTACTTTACCCTCTCTACCAATCCCACAGTTCCAGTTCCTGTTAGGTCACTCCAAGGATGGCTCTGATTTTGGTCTTACTATCACTATAATATTCTTCCACTGGATGCCCTAACACTGACGGGAGCATCTGGACTTGCTGGTTGGGTACCTCTCACCAAATCACCTCCAGTGGATCATGGTGGTCCAATTCCCCTTTCCACTTTTCTACAATTTCACTTATCTCCTTCTTGGATTCTATAACATATACATTAGTGTGACTGGAAATCCCACCAGTCTTCCAGGTTTATACCTTCCCTCTGTCACAAGTGTGAAGCAAGGACACTTGTGATGGCCATTCTAGAGACTCTAATTTTAGAATCGACTAATGCTCTCATGTCTGAGAAAGACAACAAAAGCTACAAGGGGACCCACTTCTGGCCATAGCCAATGACATATCCTATCTGGTACAACTGAGAACCAAGGGTCTTGAGACCTTCATTGATGCTCATTGACTGTTGGGGGCCACAGTCTTGGACCACATGTAGCTCTTGGCATTCTATTGGATTCTGTGATAAGTTTGTTCCATGGTAAATACCTCTTGCTTCTGATTGGTAAATGATGTTCACCGATTATCACAGGTGGTCTGTGACCTTGAACCAACCCAGACCAATATGCATCAGATCATTACCTATATCCAAGAATTTCCTCTATTTGCCTTTGACTTATAGTTCTGGTTGACACTCATGGCCTCCAGGACATTGAATGTTCTATTGTTCAGGGCCTTCTCTTCCAGGCATTGCTCTTCGTGATCGCTCACCGTCCTGAAGAAGAGCTATTTCTTACATTTGACTGGCCGTGGTGTACATTTTCAAGCTTGAGTAACCTCTCAATTATTAATCCCATCCAGGCTAGGGTGTTGAATGTGGCATAATATAACAGACACTAAACTAGTGATAAATATAAAGCCATCTCATACATCTTGCAACGCTGATATTATGTGTCAGCAGTATGTTGCAACCTGCTCATGGATTTTCAGTAGAAAAAGTCACTCCAGGATAGATGAAAACAAACTTACCTTGATAAACATATCCTAAACACCCCTTATGAAAGAGACACCTGGTTACGAATCCAGAGGTATTTGGCAAGTGACTTGGGCTGAGTATGAGATAAGAAAGAGCATAAATCTCCCAGACTCCAAGAATGATCTCCTAACAGTCTGCCAGGTCAATTGGCTATCTGACTGTGTCCAGCCCCTGGTATTGTCTGCTTCTGCCATTCATCTTGATTATGCATAAAAACTGCCACAGTAAACTGCTTGAGTATTAGTTGATGTCTAAGACTCATCTGTGATGAGAACTGAAACAATGAAAAAAGGTTGCCTCTGGAGACATTGGTTTATTACAACCATTTGAAACCCCATACACAACACAACTGTTTATTTGTTTTTAATTTCCATTACTACCCTTTCATTTGTAGAGCATCTAATGAGTTATTTTTTATATTCACCTGTTCCTGCTTTATACTTCTATTTTGAAAACTAACATTTTTATTTCTGTGAATTCTTTCCTTTGCATTTTTATTCTATTCAGAGTGTTTTCATCTCTGTTGATTTTTTCAGTCTTTCTTCATTATCCTGTTTTGTCTAGAAACTTTATTTTCTGATTTCTCCTAAGTGGTATCCAATGCTTTCTCTTTCTATACTTATGCTTTCTTGTTTGGCAGTTCTGCTCAGCCTGTCCCTATTTACCAGTCCAGAATGAGTCTTATCTTGGCACCTGGGCTACTCTTTCTCCCAGGACAACAGACACAGTCATCTGGCTGGGTCAGGGGCCTGTAGTGAGATCCTATGAAACAGCATAGGCAGTGGTGCATCTAGCTTTTTTTTTTTTCATAGCTGTAAGAAAACCACTCTTCAGTCCTTTGTTTCTAGCACTGAACTGATTCTGATTCCGAATGATATTGGTGGGTGAGAATTTTATACCACATGTTCTTACTTTTGCATCTGTATTCTTTCTACTTAATCCTTTATCTTGATTCACATATAAAACAGTCTCCATCCTAAGCCTATGATTTCTTAGCATCTCTTTCTCTTTCCTTTGTTCCTTCTTTTACTCTTTCCTATTTTCCTGCCACCCAAATACTCCTCCGGCCCTCACTTCAATGGGCAAATGTCTTTATATATTCTCCAGAGCCTTCATATTTGTTGTCAATAAACAGAATTGGAACTAAAATTTTTACCTGTAGGGGCAAATTTCCCTCAGGTGACATTTTTCCATCCTTCCATCCCCACTTAACTGTATCATAGTCAAATCTGTATTAGTCATCTCAAGTACATGAATCCAACCAGGGCACTTGCTAAGGAGGTAGAGAAGCCAAGTACCACCAGGACAGGGTAATTTGGATAATGACCCCCACACACTTACAAAGTTCTGCCTGTCAGAACATGTGGCCAATTATATTTTATAATCGCCTTGGTTTTCTATTAAATTATAGCCCCAGATGGAATTGAAGTACAAATTCTGCTTGAAAGTACAGTCTCCCCATTTTTGTAATGACACACTGACTGATAGTAGGGAGTAATTTGCTTAATGAATTGGTTTATATGTAGGTACAATCTCCTCATGGCACAGCATGATAGAAGCAGACCCAATCAAAGGCCTCACTCACTGCAACTGATTTTCTAAGAGAACACAAAGCAATTAAGAAATAAGAAAAATCACCCATTCTAAATCTGTATGCTAAAAGAAAAACACTGTTATTATCTGACAGGACCTGTAAAGGTCTTTGCATGGTTTGTGATATAACTACCCCTACTGTGGTAGTGATTTCTCAATCCATATTAATTACAAAGTTCAAAGTGCTTTGAAATGCCCTCATCTTAGAAGGTGGAGTATGAAGGAGCACAAATACAAAGAAATAACTAACATTTCTTGCTACTTTTCAGACAAAATGTGCAGCTGTATATATAATTCTTGGCCCCATTATGCCAATTACCATGGGAACTTTTAAATTCTTCTTTTTCACTCAACCTCTGCACCCAGCCTATACCTGAGATACACAATTTTCACATCCCACTCACACAGTGGAACTGGAAATAATCACAAGGATCATCTAGTTCTCCAACCTGACCATGCATTAGGGTGTGACCAAAATGCACAGCATGAATTAGCTTTGGAGTCAGTCACACATACAGACTCCTGTGCCTTCCAGCCCAGAGATGGGGATTCTACACAAGTACCTCAGGCAAATCTAGGGAAGCTGACCTACAGACAACATTTGGAACCTTTTAGAGGAAAGCTTGCTCATTTTATAGATGAGGAAATGGGCCAGGGGTAGCATGCCAGAATCATTTGGGAAATGTTTCAGAATATGATAGGTCAAGATAGGCCAAGTTATGCTTTCATTAAGTCTCCACTAAGCAATTTAAAACAGTGAGCACACGATTTGGACATGATATTTGTCTTTCATAAGTCAAGGCTGCTCTGTAATCCAGTGTGTTTTATGATTTCAAATGCAGGAACACAGGAGTTGGGTCAGCTGAGCACAGCTTATAAAGTTCTCATGTAAATACTGTTCAAGAGTGATGTCGTGATGGGATTGACAGACCGATTTTTGTTCATAACTTCTTTTCCCCTTGTAGACTCCAGGGACTTTGTGCAAGTTTCTTAATCTTTCTTAATTTATTGATTTGGCTGAAAAATAGAGATAACATTGCTGTTTCTAAAAGTATTATGAGGCTCATAGAGTATTCATATTTATTATTGTTGAGAAATAAAGTATATCATGGGTAGAAAAACCAGCCTTGTGAAGGAGACCCTCCTGTTACATCTCACTTTATTGAAAGCTCTTTCTTTGTATCTTCTTTCTCCTGCATCTATTCCTTCTTACAAGATCCAGTGTAAGTCTCACATCCTTCTGCCATGTGAGATCATTCATTCATCCATTAAAAAATAGTTAATATATGTGGCAGTCATTGTTTGATGTTGGAGGAGACAGAAATTGAACAATATGTTTCATACTCTTGAGGTATTTATAGTCTAGAAAGTGAGGCAAAGACAACCCTAAATGGAGTACATACTACAATGGAAGCCAATGTATCCATGATACAGTGAGAACATCTTAGTTTGCATGAATCTCCCTTCCCAAGGATAGTGTCCTGCAAAAAAGGAGACAGCATGTGGAAAGGCAGAGGAATGTTTGTGCTAGAAACTGCAAATAGGGAAGTGTTGCTAGAGTGGAAATTATGAAAGTGGAAGATAAGTGTTGACTGTGGGCTTTGTGGAATGTTGTTAGGACAGATGACAAAATCTTGAATTTCCATCAGTGTATACATGTTTTCTTTAAGTATTTTCCTTCTGTAGGAAAAAAAGAGAATCACTGAAGAAATTTGATCAGGTACACAAAATAAGATCAGGCTGGCACTGAAAAATTTCATTCTGGTAGGAAACTTCAGAGAAGTGTAAAAAATTTTCTCTGAGAGAGAGGGAGAGATAGATAGAAACACCAAGGTAAGTCAGGCCAGCAGGAATAGAGAGAAGGAAGCAGATGTGGGTCAGAAGAGGAGATTTAGGAGGATTTAAATGGAAGAAACACACAATCTGATTGATAGAGCTGATGGATATTTGAAGCATCAAAAGTAATACATAGTTTTCAGTCCTGTGAAAGCAGTAAAGGGTTTGTCTTCTCTGGAATAACAAAAATAGAAAAAGCAGTAGGTTATAGGAAAATGGGAATGTGTGTGATTGGGGAAATGGATGGAATACAGGACCCTTGTGATTTATTCATCCTTTAGCCATAGCACAAATGATTTTCTTCAATCATTTGGCATGCATTTTGCATGCATTTGGCATGCAGATATATAAACTTATTTTATCATTAATGTTTGTCATCGTATGTATTATTAGTATTTCTACAAGTTTTGTGAAAGCAGAAACATTAATTTAAACTTTTGCTTATATCACAAAGTTTACATAGCATAAGAGTTTGGCCTCAGAAAGCTCTTATGAAATATTTGTAAAATTTTAAAAAATACCAAATTTGAATCTTCTGGCTTTGTCTGTTGCATTATTATTTGCCTGATTCTAATTTTTTTCCTTTTAAAAAATGTTTCTGATGTCTAACATTTCAATTTGGTGCTTAAAATGTTCAGCATTTATAGCATTTTCTCATTCATCTTAAATTTCTACCATATTTTAAAACTCACATTTAAAATAGTAATTATTAAAATATTGCTAAAATAACAGTTGTTTCTATTACTATATTTAAATTTTTGGTTTGACTTTTAAAGCCTGTTTATATTTTTTGGAATTTTTCTCTTTCCTGTTGTTTCACTTGCAGTCTTTTTGCATTTTCTCCCACTCATTTTCCTTTCCTTTGACAGACTTTTCCACCTGCCACCTTTTCCTTTCTACTATATTTTTTGCATTTCTAAAGCTTATATTTCCTCACAATCATTATATTTTGCTAATCTGTGCATTATTTTTTGATTTAGTACCATAATCCTCAATCACTATATATTTTTATCTAATTCCAACCTGCAGTATAACCTTGACAGTCTAGAAATTTCAGGGAACAAGATCATGAAGGAGATACAGGCAACACAGGGCAGCTGAGATGCAGAAATATTGCTACTCAAATCTCCTCCCCCAACTCCTGCTCTGCAGGGCACTGATTCTCTTCCGCATCAACCCTTTCAGTCTCCTCTCTCTCTGAGCCTCTTTTGCTGTAAAGTACATATTTCTACAAGAAGTTAGTGTACCTGAGAGAAAATAGAGTTCTATTCTGGGTTTGGTAACCCATCAACTAGAGAATTCTGCTCAGTACCTGTGTGGTTGTTTTTTGTCTCCTTATTATGAAAGGGAGTTCTAGTTAATAGCTAGAGAGTATGTGGTGTACCTGAAAGAAATACATTCAATTAACATTATCTATCATTCAATTTTTTTCCCTGTTACTACTCCTCAAACAAATCTGGTATTCTGTCTATCTTATTACTTCATGAATATAAATATAAAGAAAAAGTAAGATAATAAATAAGGAAATAGTGCTGAAATGTACAGAAAAGAGCAAAGAAAAACATAACAATGCTAGAGATAGTCAAAAGAATATGGTCACACATAGAGGATATCACTAGAATTATGGCATGTAGCCTAGGCCCATTTTAATGTTTCTATATATGAATAATTAAGAAATTTCCTCTTCAAATAAGAAAACAATTGGTGTAACTATTTCATCCAAATAAACAGCAGCTATGCTATATGCTTAATGATCATTTAGTACTAATTGGGGAAGAACTAAGAGTACTTTTATATTTAGGTGCAATTAACAGGGATTTATCTAATGCTTCAGTGTAAATCAATGAGAAAACAGAATTTATTTAGCACAGGTTGATTTACAACAATGTGTTAGGTGTATTCTTATCTTCATGGATGCTATAAAGACGCAGACATTCAATTGTAATTAACATCACTGGCTGGGGACTCTGGCAGATACTAGTTGGAAATTTATGTCCAGCTAGATTTTTGCCAACGCATTTGTATTTGTGTCTATTTCTAATTTCCAAAGCTTGAGTAATAATAATAATGATGATGATGGATTAAGAAGAATTAAATTTGAGCTTGTATTTGACTTATGTCTGTTAAGTTCCCAGGATGATGCTGCTATAAAATATTTTCCTTAAAACACTGAAAAACATAGTCCCACGGTTGCTTCAAACTAGCAGATATTAAGATACCAACTCAGTGTCATAATTCATAGTGAGTGTTCGGACACAGGTACCATGGAAAGTGACAGTAAATCCTGACAATCCTACATGACCTCTTATCTACTTTACTCTGGAACACCAGCGAATCACACACTTGTCCTTAGTCCACTGATAGGTCTCAGAGCACCAGAATTAATTGCAGCACTTAGAATTGCTTAAATGTGCTGGCTTGAAGACACTCAATGGCTTGAGATCAACATTGACCTCTTCTGCTATGTGACCTGTCTCAGAAACATGATACTAAAGAGGTCTGCCTTGTTGGTAAATGATTAACAAGCCACAATAATGCAAAGTACAAATAAAGAGCACAATAAAAGATTAATAGAAGGAAACAGGGAGATAGAGCCTTTGCAAATGAGACTGGATCTGAGAGACTGAAGGCAAAGGGTAGTAGGGAAGTGAAGGAGAATTAAAAGATTTAAGATGTGTCATGCCTGTGTACCAAATACCCACAATGAATGTAAACATTATATGTCATAAACATGAGTTTAATAATAATAAAAATAATAATAATAACAATGATAATGAACATGGGGAAAAGGGATAGAGAGATGGAGAGTAGGAGGCAGGAGGGAATGGGAATAAAAAAAGAATCAAGTTGCACTATGTACAGGTAACTATTCCCTAAGAAGAATGTAAACTTCATGTACTGCAAACATGTACAAATACAATCTTTAAAATATAGAAAATCCTAAAGCCACTGTTAAAGAATAAATCCTAAGTTGTGACAAAAATCCAGTTCAAAACCATTTTCTACAGCAGCTAGGGGGCCCTTGTTAAAGTTACGTGTCTCTATCATTCCTGCAGTGTAAAATGAGAATGACAACACATAGACAGTGACTTGTTGAACTGTACTGAAGGTTAAATAAGATAGTTAAATAAGATAAGTTGGGAAAGCAGATGGCAGAGTGCTCTGAAAAGTCAGTCTTTTGTTGTTCCTTTTTAAGATTACTTTGAAAATATTCCCAGAGTTTCTACTTATAAATGGCATTTTATTGACTAGAGGTGGAATGAAGGTAAGAGTTAGGATCAGCATATAATAACAATTCAACAACCAGTAACAAAATGAAAAAATCAGTCAATAATTCACTTTTGTTGGTTCTACATTGTGGAGATTTGTTCTTTTTCAAAAGCTATTGCTTTAACTTTTTGTTTTGCATGAATTATTTAACCTATTAATACATCCTTACAAACTTAGGGTTCTTCAGTTGAGGGACCTAAAATTAAATGTAAATTGATTTTCATTCATGTCAAAATCAGCTCTGTTTAAATTTTAAGCCCTTGAAAGGCTGCTATACTCCACTGGAAAATGTCCTGCTTTCATTATAAGCAAGGGTTACAGCAATATTCTTCAAGCATAATTAGCAGTTAATTGAATGATTAAATATGCATTTAAAGTGTCCAAAAAATGAAATTATATTATTGTAGTAGGGAAAATTTCTCTCACTAACACTGATTGAGTATTCACAAGTGAGTTGATTAGAAGGAAAGAAAAGAACACATTTATAAATGTGATAGTAAGAGCTTAGTTTTACATAGACCTAATGTACTTTTTGCCATACTGTCTTGGAAAAAAAGTCATTGGACGCATTTCTTAGCAGTAATATTCTTTCTAGTTAATGAGTCATGTACTTAGAATATCACTTACTTATTTATGTAATCTTTTTAGAATTCATATGCATTTTCTCTGAAAATTATACATGACAGTGTTATGTATTTATATATCAAAGAGCAGTACAGATGATAATGTAGTAAAGCCTAAGTTTAGCTTGACTAGTTTAATTTCCTGTTTTCTCTGCAATAAGTAAGGACCTACACTGAGAATAGAAATATTAAAATATGGCAGGTGTGCAAGTACAAACTAGAATATTTCAAGATAAGAATGAGGTCTAGGAGACCGACGGGAACTGTGGAACTGGAGAGGGAAGGTCATCATGCATACTTGATGGAACAACAGGACCTCAAAGTGGTTTGGGTTACAGATCCAGTGTGAGGAGCAGCTGAAGCTAGAAACTGATCACACATGCAGGGGCTAGGCAAGCCACCTGAACAAGCTGCTCCTGTCCGAAAACACCAAGCCCTTAGGTTGTTGTGCACGCAAACTAGTAGGCAAAGGAGTGTCACGTGTCATTGTTGCTAAATGTATAAATAAATGCAGTTGAGCTGTTCTTTTTCTCCCATGTAGAGAGAGGGCTCTCCCTGAACTCAGCTTTCTCTGTATTGTCTTTTATCTTTACTTCTCCATCCTCTCACCATCCTTCCTCCTCAGGAACTTTAAGAGCTGCACTGAACCCAGCAATTCAGATAAGAGCTCTATGTCTGTAGCCCAATTTTGTCACATGGCATGGCTGCTAATATCACACTGTCGCCATTGTTCAAGGGAAGGGATGCTGCACTCTGGGGTGCTGCAGCTGGAAGACTTCATCCTGCAGGAAACAGCCCCAAGCCATGATGCAGGGGCCAATCCCTTTCCCAGAGTGGCAAGTGAGGGAGTTTTTGGCAGAATCTAAAAGAACTTTTTGTTGCTTCACATGAATTTCCAGAAAAATGACAAAGACTTCTGAGGAAGGCTAGAGTGCCCACCATATAATAATTAATGTGATTCTATCTTACTACAATGAATATTACTTGTCAAAGAACATCAGCTAGGTTTTCGCCCACTAAAGGGACTGTGCATTTTAGGATGGTAGGCATTGCCCCAGCTATCGAGTCAGTCAATAGAGAGACTTGTGCTACCCCGTTTCCAGGATACCAGCCACTGCTCCAAGTATGTTTGGTGAGTATTTGCTCTATTAATTCTCATAACAAGCCTGTTACAATTCCCATTTACATATGAAAAAACAGAAGCACAAGAAGTTTATGTAACTTATCCAGGACATATGACTTATAAGTGGTAAACCTGGGACCTGGAGCACAGGTCCTGGATCCAGTGCCTGTTATTTTACTACCATGTAACACTTGTAGATGGCAAAGAAAAGGTGTTCATTAAGTGCTGATTTGAATAATTTTTCCCCAAGAGATTAAAAATACATTAAGGTTATTATTCTGTATTTAACAGACTGACTACTGTTTAATCAAACCAAAAAATGTTTACAGGTATATCAAAGTGAAACAAAATCTGAAGTGGTCAGAACATGTTACAATGATTTGTAAAATTTTCCAACTAAACAAGGTAAATTACTTTGTACTTTCAAGGTCTTCTTATCCTACAAGGAAACTAAATTTCTAGGAAGTTCCATAGCCCACAAAAAGCCACAGAACAAATAAATTAGGTCTTTCTGGACCCTGAGACTCTTAATTGTTCCTCTAGCTCTTTCCCCCAGGATTACATAGCTGCCTGGTCTCCAGGAAAGAGATTGTGCTAACCAGAATGGTTCCTGAAGGTTAATAATTTGAATGACAAGATCTTGAGGGTCATGCTTCATTTGTTCTCTCTTTCATTTAGTTTATAGGTAGAGAGCAATTCTAATTAACTATTACATTTAATTATTCTACATAGTTATCCCAAGAATAGACCAACATCAACTATTACAAAGGAGGAAATTAGACAAAACACAATGTGCAACCATCCTGACTTCAAATATCAAGAATCAGCATTCATTCAGGTCTGAGCCAGACAATGAATTAAACACTGGTGAAGGACCATTAAAACAGATCAGGAAATTCACCTGTCTCCTCCAAGTTCACCTACCTTATCATGGATGACGAGGGGAAGTGGCAAGAAACCCAGAAGACAGACAACTATAAGGAGAAGCCGGCGATAAACTAAGATATAACTGAGAAGTTTCATGGTCTCAAGCAGGTGGCTTTGCTGGCGTTCTCCTCAAAATAAGGCAGATGTTAAATAACCAACCTGGATTAATATTTTTCCAACACAACATCTTCACTCACTGCCCTACGCAGACCGACATTAGTTAAAATTAAATCTCAGCTTTTTATTGCTTTACTATCACAATTAAAACAGTGAGATAAGTCCAAGTGTTTATAAGAAATCAAAGACCATTTGCTTAGGTGGTTTTTGAAAAGAAAAATTGTTCTTTTCTTTCTTACTTTGTACACACTAACTGGATGATAATCAGAAAAGTCCCCTAACTTCTTGTAACTGGAATCATCACCCCAGTTGTGGTGATGTGTGTGTCTTAACAGCCAGTCACCAGCACCTGTCCAGGAAAGTATATTATCAATGTCTACACTGCAATGCAACTTCAGTAGTAAGGTTTTCAGTGTATGGTTGTGGGAAAAAGAAAGTATTTTCAATGCTGATGGACTTTTCTGAGTCTTTGCAGATCATGTATTGAGATAGCCTTCTATAAAATTAGTGGCAAATTTTCCCTCTAGGATTAATGCAAAATTCTATGTATCTCTTAGACCCTATTGCCTATTTTGATAGGAAACCAAGGTAACCATAAAGTCCTACATCAGCCCTCTCCTTTCAGACAAGCTTTGCAAACTTGAATTAATACTACTGTGCTGATATTGACTATATAATTATCAAGGAATCTACACAGAAGTGAGTCATGAGAATCATTCATCTGTGTGTGTGTGTGTGTGTGTGTGTGTGTGTGTGTGTGTGTGTGCTTGAGTGAAGATGGAAACTTTTCCAGCAGTGATATGGAGGATGTGTTTTAAAATTCCTTAGGGCTAGAGGTTCTCTGGTTTGTTTCTTGTGCTGTCAATTAATTATCTAATAAATCTCAAGCAACCCCTATGATCTCAACCCTAAATATAAAGAAAACATAATCTCAGTCTTTCTATAGTTTATAGTAAGTTTCTCTTGACACAACTTCATTTTTGTGTTATCTATTGTTAGCATATAGACCTTCTTTCCAATTCTATAGTAATGTAACTCTGCTTTCTTTTCCTGTCAAGAAAAATATTTTTTGCCAACCCTCACTATATTAATGTAAATAAGACAGTTTTTTTCCTCAAAAAAATATAAATTTCTAGACAAATAACATGTAGTATTTCAGGAAAATCAGGCTTGTAATTAGAAAAAACTCTAAAAAACACATTACATCACAGTTTTCTCCAGATGAAAGAAAGGGCAAATAGTGCATAAATAATAATAGAAATAAACAGTGAACAATAATAGAAAGAATAAATAGTTTTAAAAGTACATTGAAGAAACTGCTGAAGTTGCTAAAATAATCACAATACTATTAATACTGTATAATCCATCGCACTTATTTTTCCCCCTATTTTTTGAAGAAATCTTTTCTGTTCTCAGATTTCTGTAAGCCACCTGGTGAGATCATTTGAACTTCACTTTCTGATCTCAGAAGATTTTACTTTGTGAGATGACACCAAAACTAAAAAGGCATTAGTGTGACACTTAACAAAAACGAGGGAATATACATTTGTGCAGGGAACAGTGGCACCTAAATCAGACTAAGGCTAAAGGAAAAGCTCCTGATACTTGTCAGCGCCTCTTTTCCATGCCTATTTTCTTCCTCCTGGTGCCCACTTATCACAGGATGGCTCCCAGGGCCCTACTATTGCGGCCTGAGGCTAAAGCAAGGTCAATATTCTATGGGTGTTCATAATTACGATTGGCTACTCCTTCTCTACCCACAGCCATTCTCCTGTTCCTCATTGATTTTCTCTATCACTGCACAAAGAGAAAAGAGCTCACAAAATAATTCACATTAAGCATGAATAATTGATATGAGATTAATGTCTTTATAAGGCACCAAGGAATGAAACTCTCAGGGGCTTTCTGGCTTCTCAGGAGCATATCTTTGCCTCATGTTATACAATTCCACGTTGAGGACAAATTAGTTACAGCTGTCAAATTTTACCATTTTGTACAGAGAAGCAAGTCTCTCTTAGTATACTATCATTGTGCTGTTTTTTGTCTAAACTGAATCATACCATTGCATGATCATAGATTAGTCCATTTTAAAAAGTTTTTACAAATATTTTAAGTGACAAATATTGTTGACTTATTTACTGTTGTCCACTATGTATGGGGAGTTTTTATTCATCTACTCATTTAATCTTCAAAATCCAGTACAAATTACACCTATTTACATTGTTATTATTATTTACATTTTGTACATTTAGTAACTAAAGTTCAAAACTGTCAAGTATAATATTCTAGTTACGAAGTGACCTAACAACATAACAGTCATGTGAATCCAATTCTTTCTGGTTCATACAGCAACTTTTTGTACTATGTCACATGTCTACAATAATGACTATTCGTTTGATATTAAACATTATTCATGAAGTTTAAAATTTGTATAAAGCACCTACTTTGGAAAACTTGGGGATTGTAAACTCTAGGTTTCGTCACTGACCATTATGAATGGAGGAAAACAGTGTGAAAATCGCTTTCAAGCACAGAGGGAAAGAAAGTTTTTATATCTGTGTTAAAGAAATACAATTGTCCAAGATGCTTGACAATCAACATGAGGAGAGTGGAAACTAATTTTTAGGGCACCAAGCCATGTGCTTCTCAAGCTGCCTCCTATGTCATATTCACTCCCAAGTTTGTGCTTTTCTTCAAGCCTTTCCTTCTTCCAAGAATAAGGTCCTTTCTCTCCTTAAATCCCACCCACCCTTGAAGTTTGATCTTATAGAATCATCTCAAATCTGCTGCCCTATTTAAGTTAATCCTGGAAATTCCTGCCTTTTTCCAGACCCCTGATTCCTGATTTCACACATTCAATCAGTGTGTTCCTTGAGCCAACAACATCTGAGTAACAGGGTTTGACAAAAATGCAGGCACCCTGTCCTAGTGGATCAAAATAAGATTGAGGAATTTTCCTGTTATGTTCAATACTTAAATAAATTTTATGTGCACTAAAGTTTGAGAATCATTGACTTAGTATCTGTAAGATATATCTTTTCCTAGAAGTAGACTCATTTGCATCTTTTATTTTTTTAATAATGCATGTAAATGTTAAATCTTCAATAAAGTTATTGAGCTTTAGAGTACAGGGACAATTCATTTACTTCCTTTGCATCTGTATGTCCCTAGCAAAGTGCTGCGTACAAATAAATGCTTAGTGGATAGCTTCTCTAAACTTACCTATAACTATAAATAAAAGGAAATCAATTTAGTATGATTATGTAGTATGATTTACAAGAGGTACTCATCCAGTGTTTAGGTTTGCACTGAGATACAGTATTTCAATGGGGAATGTTAGCTCCATTTCAAATATCCTGCATCCATACTTACATAAAGATTGTGTATACTTAGTACATACTTTTACTAGAGAAAGAAATAGCAAAAGGCAAAACACTTTTACTGTTGATGAAAACAGTCTGGTACATTTGTATATGAAAAAACAGTGTATTTGCTTGTTATGTATTTCTATTTTCCTTCTTATAACATTTAGAGTTCGGAATGTGTGCTAGGTTTAGTGAATTGCTTTTGTAGAGACTATTGGTCAAGAAATATAAATCAGAGTTTCTCCTGACATTCACTTGTTCTTAAGCCCTTATCATCCCCTAATTCTTCAACTTCACTAATGATTAACTCCTATTTCTATATTCTAGGTACTTTCATAAATCCCCAAATTTCCAGGTACTGTATGGTGAAAGAGAGTGCCATATCTGAGCTGAGTCTCAAAATATTTTCAGAAATCATTAAAACCAGGAAGGTTTATTTTCCTCTGGTCACAGACTTTGGCACTTTAAATGCTTTTGATTTCTTTATAATTATTGTTGTACTCTTTAAAATGATGAAACTTCATGATGAAACCAAAATGTATCAGTAATGTAAGATATGAAATTTCCAGGCCAAAATCAATTAACTAAGTCAGTTTTCATTTTCATGTCCTAAAATAATGGATAAAATAATTATTTAGGGTTGGATAATGTACCCTAAAACTGTAGATTCAGACGTGAGTCCATAAATAGACTTCATTTATTAACTACTGCTTCATTAATCATTTCTCCAGGGTCATGAAGTAAATGACTGACTGAATAAAGATTGAACTGTGTCCTGTAAACCAAGAAGTAGAGCAAACTCCAAAAGAAGAGAGTTGAATTCTAGCAAAAATGGCAGCTGTTGGGAAATACAATCATTGGGATCAACACATGACTCATTGATTCCTTCACGTAGGTGGTGAAGAACAGTTTCTTTTGACCAAGTCTTACCACATTTTTATCTTGGATTTTCTGAGAGATGGAAGGGAGAAATTCTGCGGTAGAAGGAGGCAGGTGGCAATGTGAGGAGGGAGGAGAAAGAACATTCTAGAACACTAGCACACTCCTAGAAGAGAGATAAATAGAATACTAGTTCATAGGTCCACTAACTTCAAGATTAAGACAAATTAAATGTGTGCATAATTTATAGAGGGTCATATTTCCTCCCAGGTGTTTCTGGTTTTGTGCCTTATAGGTGAACACATGTCATTATTACTTACCTAAGTAATAAGTGTTACTAGTTAATAATGCCAAAGGATCATGTCTAATCTTAAAAGAATTAAAGTCACTTATGGAACTAAAGTGACATGAAACAGAAGATATCATTCATTGGTAATGTGTTTAGTATACAAAATACCATTTTCTTTTAAAGTAAAATTATGTAACCTCTGGTAAAATGATTTCTGTTAATTGTAACAGAATTAACATATTATTAACACATTAACTTCTTTCATAAAAGAGCTAAGAGAATATTATTTGTGATTTGTATTCTCATTCTTATTTACTGTAGATAGATACTTTTATTGTCTTAGAAAAATGCTTATTCTGTGTTTACTGATTGACTTTTTAATGCTAAACTTTGGTGAGGACTTTGGGTACAGTCCAATTTGCTTTTTGTAGAGAAGTATGTAATACAAACTTTCTGTGAACATTTTTCAGTGAGTACTTTTCCTACAGTAAAAATTTAATAAACATCTGACATATGAATGAAGGAAGAAATGAATGCGTGAACAGATAAATTTATAGATAAATAAAGCAGATCCAAAACGTTTTAAAAAGAAAAAAAGGGACTTTGGGCAAATCTACCCTAAAACGTCCAACTCCACCACTCCTGGCTTTTTCTTGCTTGTCCCTCTCTCGTGTAGTTTCACGTTCCAGCCACCTTGGTTCAGGAAGCAGCAATGTGATCCTTATTAGAGCTCACAGGAGACTCAGAGGCAAGCCTAGTGCTTGTGGCTATAGCACTTAATAAGGCAGCACCTGGGCAGGAAAGCAGATGAAGGTTAAGGTTCTTTGAGTGCATGGCTGTGACTCCAGGCCTCACAAACAGAAGCCTAGGATACAGAGCAATGCACTGAATGGACTTCCGGTATAATCCCAGCTGATCTAACGTTCACTCCTGCTACGAACTCAGGTTTCTGCCTGAAACAGCTATTGAGTAAAGGCAGAGACTAGTTGAAAGCAACTAGTGAGGCTAACATTCACCTGTTGGTCTCAGTTCTGCTACAAAACCACTGTTACAGCCAAAGGTGTATTTCCTCTCCCATACCTAGGGGAAAAGTAAATTCTGATATTTGTTTCAACATATTTTATCACCAAAAATAGTGTGTCTTTGAAACCTTTCTGGTTTCTGATAACAATGAAAAGATAAAATGCTACCATACTTTCTAATGGTGATTTCCTTTTAAGTGTTGCAAATGGCATTACACAATCCAGCTTATTGTCAAGTTGACCCTTCTTCTTTGGAAATTATTTTTACTGAAGTGTAGAATATTACAATATGTTATTAAGATGAATATGAGAACTTAGCCAGGTTGCCCTCTTACAGTAATTTTCTGTTGGCATAGTTACAGCGTTCTCTGTTTTTCACCACTTGGTTTCATTTTTTTTTTTAATTTGGGGTTACTGACAAATTCCATTTTCTTTATCATAGATTCACAGAGGCACATTTCCAAAACAATATTTTCTGCTCAGCTTATATAATTGTGCTGTTAAGTCACATTAATTGACAAATTATAAGAACACAGTTAATTTATGCTTTTGTCCTGGATGAACAAATACTAGCGCCAAGTAGTTTAAACTCTGATGGGGTCATAAAAGAAATGTGACTGCTGTGATTTGGGTATATCTCACCCCTGAAATTTTTAACTGTTGGTATCACAGTTCCCAATGTAACCGTAATGAGTGATGATGATGGGAACTTTAAGAAGTTGAGCTCAGTGAAAAATTATTAAATCATGGGAGAACCACTCTCATAAATGGATGACTGTCTTTCACAAAAAACAGGGTTGGTACTATGGTGAGTGGATTAGGTTTTGCAGGAGTTATGTATCATGTGAAGGATTACTAAGTGTGAGAATGGTTTGTTATTAAACAAATCAGCCCCTGCCCTCTGTTGCCATGGAAGATTTCTTCTGTACATGCCCACTGACTTTCCAACATGTAAACCTTACCAGAACCCAAGCAGATGCCTGCTTATGCTCTTGAACTTTCTGCTTCCCAAACCATTAGCCAAATCATTTTTAAAGTACTGAACCTCAGATATTTTGTAATAGCAACAGAAAACAGAGTAAGGCAGAGGATAATAAAATGAACTTAACTCAACTCTTTCCGGTTAGTAAAGTGATGTCAATAAAAATATGCCTTCACAAGTGAAAGTAATCTGCACATGATAAACAACTCTAATTCTCCTACAAGAGCACAAAATAAGTTCTCTTGGAGGGTAATTAATTCTTACTGCTCTGTTGTTTTGTATAATAATTTCCATTTATAATCTCTAAAACAATTCATGATAGACTCTAGTGAAAAAGGTCTTTGTACAATTTGGTCTGTATTTTGGGGAAACATAGTACATCTGGTTTGAAAAATTGTTCTAGGCCCTCATGAAATACAAAGGCCAAGGTGTTTTATACCTTCCCAGTCCACTTTTGACTACTGTTAACATTGAAGAGCTCATTTCTTCTACCATATTTAAACATTTCCTCTCTGTTGGACTTATTTCCCCGATAGTGACCCAAAATTTGTCTACCTATGTAGCTTTATCTACTGTTTTATTCAATTTCTTTGAATCACTGGAAGGAATTAGTACAATTTGCATGGGACCCTTGAGCTCTCAAAAGAACTTGATGTCATAACAATGGGCGTGACTCTTGAATATCTTTGGCTTCTATTTGTTATGTTATCTGATTCTCCCACATGCACTCCCACAGTGATACCTACGCCAGAGACTAAACCAGGGAGGCCCACATCAATCTTAGAGTTTAAATGTTCAGGACTTTGAACTAAGTAAATCTCTTTTGCTTACAAAATTAGGCTGCCTCAGGGTCTTCAGTAGAACAACAGAAAACAAATTAATAAATATATACCCATGAGTAAGATTGCTGGATCATATGGCAGTTCTATTTTTAACTTTTTGAGGAAACTTTAAAGGGTGTTCCATATGGCTGTACCAGTTTACAGTCTCTCTTATAACTTTTAAAAAACCAGTTTGTTCTACTAAGTCATTTTTTAAAAATCTATCCATTTACTTTTTAAAAATTAAATTTGAATTCTACTTCTTGTGGAAATATTTCCTTTTTAATAAAAGAATAATCAAGGGAAAGGATAAGAGGAGAAAAAGAGATAGAAGACCAGGAAAAAGAAAGACTAAAATATTACTTTAACTGGAATACATGTGGTAGCAACATTCAAATAATATATGATATTCTAAGTCTCTTTTTATCAGGTTTTTTATTAATGCTGGAGATAGTGAGCCATGGTTACTACGATAGAAAGTTTATAGTATAATTTTAAAAATAAAATATGTGAATAAGAGTAAGGAATTGTTTCAGAGATTTATTTATACCTATTCAGAAGACAGTTTGCCCACCAAATAAGGAGTGGCCACTTGTTTACAAGGATGAGAGTGAGGACAGATGAAGATGGAGGAGATGATTGAAAAATCTTGTTCATTGAATAGATGCTTCCAGAAGAACACCTGGGGGAGGGAGTTTGTAGCCAAAGTTAGGTCACCAGGAATTTGGGGACTGCTTATAGAAGCACATACTGAAATGGGAAGGATCTGAGTGGGAAACTATGAGGGGGGTAACTTTGCATGAATTATAAAGAACTAGGAAAGTCACTCATTTATGATGTATAAACTTCATGCCAGGTCCAAGTGTTTGTACTAGGAGAGGAGCTATAAGGATGAAAAGCACTTAATTCTTACTTTTGAGAAACATACAGTTTGGTAGGTTAAGTCAGTATAAACACATAATTTTAGTAATATGGTAAGTAGTAAGGTAGAGATTTGTGGACTGGGGATTTAGCTCAGGGCACAGAGCCTACCTGACAAGCGTGAGGTCCTGAGTTCGATTCCCGTTACCTAGAAAAGAATAAAAGTAGAGGTTTGCAAGACACATTGTGGCAAAACAGAGAGAAAAATTGCATAACTCTGGCAAGTGGGAGTGTAGATCATAAAGGTCAAGCAAGAACTAGGACATGAAGAAGGACCTTTGTTGAGCAGATGGGCATAGAGTTAGGGGTAATCCAGGCAAAGGATATAACTCTAAATGATACATAAACAAGGTCTCAAAAGTTGTTTGATATGCCTGTCTTAGTATCTTTATGGATAAAGGATTGGGCAACAGGCTGGTAAAGTTGATGGAACTTAAAAAATGATGTTTCATAAATGCCAGGTTAAGAAAGCCAGACTCTATTCTGTAAGCAGTAGGGAGTTTTGAAATGGCTTAAATAGAGGATCAAAATGATCAAGTTTACTTTTCAGAAAGACTACTCTAGGGCTATGAGGTTCAAGAAGATGCAACTGACTTTCCTGAAAGTCTACTGAGTGACCCACGGGCACTGCATGGGAGAGCTGAACTAGGCTGACACTAATTGGAAGAATGATATCCCAGATTACACTCAGAACTGGTTCCCAAGGAGATTGCCCTATGAGATGCTACTGCCTCTGGAGGCTGCAGTGACTCTTGCCAGAATTCTCCAACAACATTTACCAATATAATGGAATGCACAAAGAGCCTTATTCCATTACTCACTTCTGAATCCAGGTCTGCATTAGTAAACTTCATTAATAGAGCCAGGTCTTATGCCCATGACCTTACATTTGAGCAACCCAAAAAGGAGGAGCTCTGGGTTCTACTATAGGAAGGCAGAATTCATAACATTGGAAATTCTCTAACCATTAGTAAGCATGACCCAAATGGGCTGGGCTATTTTCATAGGTGGCCACATGAGCTGGCAAAAGAATTAATGGTAAGTTAGAAAGAGGCAACTGTGAGAAGAGTTCTGAACATTCTTCAATAGTGCAGGTGAGACTGTAACAGTGAGATTGGAAGAAAGAAATCAAAACTAGATACATGAACTTTTAGGAAGTGGCATCTGCAGAACGGAAGACATATGTGACAAGAGATCTTGAGAGAAATGGGATGATGGGGACTATCTTGAGGGACATGCAGAATGCTGATCTCAGCTAGAACTAGGGAAAAAGAAGAATTACAAAAGTAGGAGTGGGGAAATATATACTTGTGACATTTAAAGGATTTGATATTAGCGGTACAGAAATTTGCTTTGTGTATATTTTCTTTTACCAATACATTCCAAGTGAAATGATCGTGTACTTGTAAAGTCCTTGGTTGTGTTCCAATAATTAATATATTCACTCAAACTTAAAAATGTCTGATTTCTATTCTTTGGAATATATAGTGTCATCATTTTGCAAATTTAAGTAATGTAGAGAGAAAAATATTAGGGTTAACATTTTCAACAAGTCATCCGATTTTACTTTTCCTTGCAGTTAGTTCTATGTAGTTAATGGTTGACTCGATAGATTGTACCTTCCTTAATTTACCACATAGTGTGTGTCCTTATGTAGTATTGTATTTCTTTTTGCAGTACTGGGGATTGAATATAAATCTTTGCAATGAGTTACATTCCCAGTGTTATGTTATGTTATGTTATGTTATGTTATGTTATGTTATGTCATGTTATGTAATTCTATGCTATGTTATTCTGAAACGGCATTTTGCTAAACTGTCCAGGCTGGGCCAGAACTTGCTATCCTTCTGCCTCACCCTCCCAGAGCCCTGGCTTTACAGATATGTGCCACCAAGTCCAAGTCCTATGTAGTTTCTGCAGAGAAAATTTTTATCTGTATTGTTTCATGGTGATAACTGCTACAGTGTAAGCAGTTTGGACCTAAAACTAAAATGATAAAAAAGATACATTACTATTTATTCCACCTCTACTATACATCTTTCTCACTTCGGCAGGCACTACATGAATTTCCCAGTGATGTCACTGGAAGGAGATACTGGCTCTGATCTGTCCCCAGCAGAAGTATGGTAACCAGTAAACATGGTCCTTCGCCATGTAGAGACAGGTTGGATTGCCTGGCATAGCCACCCCAGGTTACATAGAGACAAATGAGGCCTTGGACAGTGCACAAACCTACCACCATGTCAGCTGTGTCCTCCCAATTCACAGTTTCCCGAGGACATTTGTTTGATAAAATAAATGCCTTTTTTCTTGATCAGTTTGATTTAGACAGTGACAATCCTTTCTTTTCTTTATAATCAGGTATAGTGAATGTAGGCATCCTTATCCTCTTGAAAGCTGTTGCTCCAGCTATGAACACAGATCTGCCTTAACAGATTCCTTTTATGTAAGTGCTTCTGTCTAGCTATTGTTGTATGGCCTAAACAATTCTGTGTTTTATATTTTGATTTTTGTCATTTTTACAAAAGCAAATGACAAACCACAAAGTGCTCCAGACGTCTTTGTACTGTCACAAGACATAGACTAGTGATTCTGAATTTATCAGAACAACTTGTTTAGCTGTGTATGATGTACATAATCTTATAAACAAAAATACTAGCTGTGATATGATGGAAAGGGGCTTATGCTTAAAATTATCAATCTTGGATTCTAATCTTTACTCTGTAGACTGATTTTAAACAGTGAATTAAGATGATTAGCACTTTCAACATTATCTAAAGGACAAGATTGTAATGAGGACATTGAGATATTTGTGAGAATATTGTGTTAAAATCCAAGGGATGTACAAAATAATGTGTCATAGGCTCAGCACAGGAACAGAAAGGATACAACATACTCAAGACCTGAATTGCCTACAAGGTCCTGGATAACCTGACCACCCTGACCCAACACTGTCCTTCTCCCTCTGTTAGGGTTTGGAGAAACCCAGGTGCCTGGCCCATTCCCCTACACTGCAGAGTGGCAGCCAATGTGGAAAGCACCTGGAGCCCCACAACCAGTTTGTCTGGAGGAACCCAGGAAAATGACAAGACCAAGAAGCAAAAGGCAATCTCAGACCTCCAGCCCACACAGAACAACTCTGGAGGATATAGACTTGGAAGAAACTGGAAGACACACACCTGAAATTTCTGAAAGGATAGCAATTGAAGTAAAGAAACAACTTCATGAGGCTGTAAAAGTACTCAAATCAGAGATAATATCTGGGGTAAAAGAAGAAATCACAAACATAATGAAAGAATTGCTGAACATACCTAAAGAAGACATAGATTAAAAATAGCACAGGAAAATGATGGAAACCTTGAGCAAACAATATAGGTAGGAATTACAATGCATGAAACAGATTCAAAGAGATATCCAGGAAATTAAAAAGTCAAGCAAAAGCTGGCAAAGCTGCTTGAAAGAGACTGAAGATAGACTTTCAGCCTTTGAAGACAGGATTGGAGCTAATGATCATGAAAGGAAAGATCTCTTAAAAATGACAAGGAACCAGGAAATAACAATTCAATGGCTGCAAGATGAAACAAAGAAAAATAATTTAAGATGGATAGGTGTCAGTGAAAAAGCAGGGTCAACACAAATGAAATAAAAAGACTATTTACAGAAATAATAGCAGAAAATTTCCCAAGCATGGGAAAAGGACCTAGAATGCAGATAAATGAGGCATACAAGACTCCAACTAGCCATAACCAAAATAAATCTAGGCATATAATAATCAAGAACTGAGAAATTCAGCACAAGAACAGAATATTAAAGACAGTTAGAAAAGAAACAGATCACCTATAAAAGAAAATCCATCAGAATCACAACAGACTTCTAAGCATAAACCATCCAGTCAAGAAGAGCTTTAAGTGTTTCAAGTCCTGAAAGAAAACAACTTCCAACCCAGATTGATGTACCCTGGAAAACTATCTTTCAAAATAAATGGAGAAATAAGATGCTTCCATGATAAAGAACAAGTAAAGGAACACATGGCCACCAAACCAACCCTACAAAGAGTGCTGAAAAATGTTCTAGAGAGAGATAAAAGTGACCATGGTTCCAGGAATAGCAGCAAAGAGAGATCACTGAGCAGGGCAGACAATTGAATGGAGAGGTAAAGAGGGGGCTAACAGCAGTAGGATAGCATGGCAGAGATAAATCAATGCGTGCTGGTTATAAGAATTAATGTAGATGACCTCAATTAACCAATAAAAAGAAACACAGGGAGAGTGGATCAAGAAACAAGATCATCAATATACTGTTTACGAGAAACACATTTAACTCAAAAGGAAATTCATAGACTGAAAGTCAAAGGAGACACAGGAAGCCATGTGACAGAAAGCCAGAAAAAAAGCAGGGGTAGCTTGCCCATCAACTGTAGAATGGATAAAAAAGATATGCTATTTTTATACAATGGAAAGCTTCTCAGTTACAAAGGATAATTTTGGGGCTCTTGTAGATAAATGGATGCAACTTGAGATCATGCTTATGGGTGAAATGGTTCTGACTGACATAGATAAGCATGATTTT
>RJWT010010939.1:0-23663 GCA_004365215.1 Cuniculus paca | reverse complement strand
ATGTGTTTTTATTTTGTTTGTGCAATTACTAGTGATGTTGGGTCCTTTTCATGGCTATACTTATATCTTCCTTTTCAAAATATATGTTCAAATATTTTGCCAGCTTTTGAATTGAATTGTTGATTTGTGGAGTTCTTTACTCTTCTGAATTTCAGTCCCATGTCAGATACAAGCATTGAAAATATTTTCCCAATCTATGGTTTATATTTTGTTTTCTCCACTACGTGTTTTAATGAATAACAGAATTTTTCAATTTTGAGAAAATCCAGTTTATCAATTGTTAAAGTTAGGCTCACCTCCACCCTATCACTAAGATATTTTTCTGCTAGAGAACTTACAGTTTTAACTTTTACATTTCATTATGAGATTTATCTCAAATTAATTTTTCTTCATGATGTGAGATAGTGGTCAAGTCTGTTTTCCCCCTGAATTTCCAATTGTTCAAAAATCCTCTTCTGAAAAGATTTGTCTTTTCTCCAATTGAATTTGCTTGACATTTTGTCAGTTGTTTATTAATACAAGTCTATTCCAGTGTCGTTTTAATTCTGAAACTGTGGACTGTCACATTTAATATTATGTTTAACTTACGTGAGCATACTTTCTCCAGGGTATTAATGAAAACATTGGACTAGAAAACGGAAACCAGGTAATTGAATTTGATTGAGGTCTTACCTGACCTCTTTAGTACTGAAACCTACTGTTTCACACCCTTCTTTCTCCCTCTGTATTTCTGAATGACCCTAGCTTTCTGGCTTAAGATTCATTCGTTGCCTACAGAGTTCATGGCACATGGCTATTCCTCCTTCTCTAGCCCCCCAGGCCCAGCTCTCAAGGTCAGGTGGAAAACCAGCCTGGGCAGGTACAGGGAGAGGGCAGATTCTTTGCCAGGAATCAAACTGTTCTCCAAATAGGTAAAAACCTGACCTTTTACCAGGAAAAGTTTCCCCTCTTGCCATGAGTCCTCAAGCTAGCAACTCAAGTTACTGCAGGGAATTTTCCTAATAAATTTTCCTGCTCTCTGCAAACAACCATCATAATTATTAAATATGTAATGAAATAGAAAACTAATATCCAGGGCAGTGAGTGACATGAATTTCCTGCATTGTGGTTCAGTGAATCGCATTCTCAATAGCTATCTTCCCTTACAGAAACTCATAAGGTTTGTCTTTTTAATGATTTGTCTTGTCAATTGGGTACTCCCTTTTAAGGCCATCCAAAAAAAAAAAAAGCAATGTATCAGTTACATGACTATTTTCTCATAACCATCCGATGAGTTTGTAAGGAAAATATTTGTTTGCTGTGGTTTGCTACATAATTTGTTTTACATTTTTCAGATGCCAGCAATTTGCTAAGCATAAAATGCTCAACTGCCTATTTCCAGAATGTATTACGCATTTATTTATGTGGCTGAGACACATGACGGTGGACACCAATTAGCAGTACTTGCTCACATTCCCCAGGTGTTGCTGTTGCATCTTAGTGTGTCCCAGGTTTTCCAGGAGTCTTTGAAAATAGAAATGAAATTCCTGTTAGTATTCCTATTCCTCTCACATCTCAGAATCCAGTGCCCAAAATATACTGTGCACATGGGAGGCACTAAAGACAGTTTGAAAAACGATGGAATAGCAGTTTACCATTCCTGAAGAGTACATGATTGCATATATTGTACAACATAGTCAAAGCTAGAGAACCTAACTATAGAATTGTCTTTCCTAGGGATACAGTGTTTTTCTACTTACCCATCCATATTTTAGCACTCACCCCACTAGAGATAACATTCATTTTTTTCATTTATTCACTCAGCAAGAATGTATTTACATACACCAAAGTAGGTGCTGGTGATACCATGATGAATAATGGATAGCCCCAGCTCTCCAGAAAGTTGCAATCCAGCAGGGGGACATAGATGTAAACTGAGTGAGAAAAGTTCATAATGGGGTATGCTTAAAATGCATAAGAACAATACCTTGATCAAACTTTGTTGGGGAAAGTTGGGAGAATCTTCCCCAAGGAGGCAGTTCCTGAACTAGGTCCTGAAGGGCAAGTAGCCCACTTACCTGTGAAAAACAGACTGTCCTTTGACCTAAACAAGATTCAGAACTCTGATCTTGGCCTTATTTATACCTGACTCCAAACAATAGAAGTATTATGCTAGATAGACAAAATTCAAGTGAAGCAAATGCTGCGTAATTATCAACTGCGAGTGTAGAGTGACATGTACATGCAAATCTGGGGTACCCTTGAGAAGGGGAGACAGAAAGAAAGATGGACTCAGTGAAGTTTGGTGGAGGAGGTGTGTTTGAGGTTGGAAGTGATACTAGACTGGTTTCTTTGCTGAGAGTGGAAAATAAGAGGTGGAACAGTTCATTCAAATGGAGGACTATAAAACTTAAGATTTAGAACATTAATTTGATTTAGGAGGTAATCAGGAAACACCTCTAGATTGCAAAGACATTGATGATGTGGACAAGACTGTGCCTCAGGAATTATTCCTGTTTACTATGGTTATAAGTTACTGGTTCTTTTCCTACTTCTCTAGCTCCTAGTTTTTTCTGTTTCCTAAACATAAGTATTTCCAAAATGATGCCCCATGATCTACTTTTTCCTCAACAATACTGCCTTTCAAACTGGTCTCACAGGTGCCACCACAGGCCTGTGTTGATCAGCCTGCATATCTGATCAAGGAAAAAATTGGAACCACATCTGGAGTAGGGAAAAATCATTGACTAGAAGGAAAGCTGAAGAAAATGAGTTTGAAAGAAAGGGAACTCTGGGATGTAGAATATAGACAAAAGAATAAATGTGAATGAAGAAACAGGTTTTTCCTTTCTTTTGTTGTTTTTTTCTTAAGTGCTGATTATTTTCAACTGCTGTCCTCAAAGTGCTGGTAGATGTAAGTTAGCTTGACCAGAGAATTTTATGTTTCAAGTTTGAGGTAGAGGCGAGGTAGACTCTTAAGAAAATGATCATTAGATAAAAATTCTGGACACAATGCTCTCCACAAATAAATAATAAAGAAAAAAATAAAAGATGGACTATGTGGGATTATGGGATTCTCAGTCCCTTCTGATAATACTTTGGAAAAATAACTTGTAAAAATCATCTTGAATGTTTGTTGTATTAAAGTTAAAACATTTCCATTTGTGGCCAAATCAGATTTGAATGATTTATTTGACCTAGACATCTTGAGAACAATACTTAAGACTTAAAGTATAAAAATTTTTATGAAATACTGTTATTAGATCTTGATGGAAATTTTACTTTGTAGTGAACAACCAGTATTTTACTTTGTGTTCTGTTACGCAAAAGAGAGTTTAAAAAATTCTTTCCTAAACCTGGTTTGCTGCTTGATACTTTGTGTGTTACTATGATTTCTTTGTATCTTGGTTCTTTCTGGGAAACTTTTGAAAGTCAACTTGGAATCAGGCAGAGTTTATACCAATTTAGATATAACTCAGTTATTAAGTTGTACACATTTTATAGCTCTTCTCACTATTAAGAATGTCTTCTAGATTTTGTTTTAGTAGGTCATTGAATCTTTTTTACTTTATGGAGCAGTAAGAAATGCATGAAGGAATTCGATTTTAGAGAGGCTGTCTTGCATGTATATATCTGGGCATTGGCATTTAGAGTCTATAAAATAAATTGGCAGTGAATGTTTTATTTACCTGTTAGAACAGAAGCTAGATCATCAAGTAACATTTTTGCCAGATATATTGGAATACACTTGATGGCACAGAAATGGAAGTCTAAGGCATTTAATCAAAAATATTTGTGTGCAGATTGCATGAGGATTTTAATGTCTTGTATGACAATCTGCATGTATAATTTAGAAACACAAATTATTCAAGAGGTAAAGCTGGTCCACTGTCATGCTTTTTTATGAGCAAAATAACTCACTGTTATTGAAATTACTTCAGAAGTGAAATTGTTACAGTACTTTGCCTGTCCACATTGCCAAGCTTGTTGATAAAGCTGGCAGCATGAATGACAGCCACACACCCAAGGTTAGACTGCAGCATTGGTTTGTCTCTGGCTTTCTCTCTTTTTAAGCCTCTCTTTCATGTGTAGCCAAGTGAAAGTCTCTGAGTGAAATGTAAACTCTGTGGATCCTCAGGAGCCTCGGCCTGATGAGAGGATCCAGAAGAAAAGCAGTGGTTTGGAAAGGCTGCTGAAGGCTCAGAGGGCAGAGGGCCTGGGTGATGACACGTCTTGCAGACCTTTCTAAGCAGATCAATGAGAAGGCATCATCTCCCTGGGCTCCGGACATATTTTACCCAGAAGAGTAGTCCTGAGTTTTCAAACCAATTGTTTTGGCTTTATCCTTCAGATGTTGCAGAAGGAAAATGTGTTCTTTTATTGCTCTTCCAAGTCGTTTAACCGTTTATCCTTAATCATCTGCATTCTGTGTGGGAATAAGTCTTCTAAAGATCACTGAACTTTGCTTGATTTGAAATCAGAGTAGAATTCATTTTATTTAATGTGGGAAACGTTCTTTGGAGAAGCTTGACACAAACTGGCTTTTTAGTGACTTAGAATTTAATCAAAAGAGAACACCATAGAAAAACACTGCCAGATGTACAAATGTCTGTTCATGGGTTAGGTTGCCATAAGCTGTGTGATTCTTTCTCTGTGGTTACTGATCACTGAAATAACCATAGCAGTCAACATTTAGCAAATCAGTGTGAATTAATGAAGTTTTGGTTGCATTACAGGGATGTAACCTTAGGCTAGCTGTAATGTGTATCATTGTTATCCTAAGTTTTCTCCTTGCCGCTTGTTCTATTAAGAATGATGATTTTTAGAAGCACTCAATAGATTTGCCTTGTGGAAAAGTTAATAAGTCCATTAGACCAGTGGGGTGTGTGGAAGTGATCTATAAAGAAATAAATTCCCTGGGTTCCCACATCAGCATATTACAAAAGAACCATACTGTGGGTCAGTTGGAATTTTACAGATCTCTTGAAAGAGCAGTTCAGAATGGTTTCTCAGAGTGCTAAATCTGTATCTTGGTGCATGAATTTGGCTGGCATGATTTTGGGCAGAGTGGGCCAAGTAGAACTAATTGAGGTGGGGAAAAATCGAGAGAACAGGCCATAATGATGAATAGAGTTATTTGTCACTGAGTTTGTAATAGGATTTTCAATTAATTCATGCAGGCTTCCAATGCCTTACATTAGCCCTGTCAAGATGAACTACTGCCACATCTAAAATGCCATCCCCTATTAAACGGTGCATGTCGGTGAATTTGTAATTTCTTCTGTTCAACCAGAAGATGAATGGATTCTTCTTAGAAAACAAATGTGCACCTCAGAAATGCACATTTCAAAATCTTGAACGCTTCCTAGGAGGAACATTCTTTGCATTGCTATACAGTGAATATGTATTAAAAATGCAGTTGTTATATGAACCCATCCAAAAGGAAAGCATCCAACTGCACAGAGACAAACACATTGTCAAGTGCCCCATTTCACTGGTGACCAGGCTTTTCATGCTGGGTGGTGATGACGATGACAATGACAACGATGACAATGATGATGATAATGATGACCAGGCTTTTCACGCTGGGTGGTGATGATGATGATGATGATGATGATGACCAGGCTTTTCACGCTGGGTGGTGGTGGTGGTGGTGGTGATGATGATGATGATGATGATGATGATGGTGGTGGTGGTGGTGGTGGCAATGGTGCTGGTGCTGGTGGTTGTAGTGTAGTTTGTGCATGTAGACTGTACTGCTTTTTGAACTATTTGGGGGGATTTATGCACACAAATTGGCTAAATCTGCACAACAAACCGAATGAAAACATTAAAGCACAGAGAGGTTAACCGGCCCAAGATCACACAGCTAGTGAGTGTCTGCTCTGAGGTTCAAGCTGTGGCATCTCTGCTTCCAAGCAGTTCACTGTCCTGCCTGCTCAGTCTCATTAGTTACATTTCAAGAGTTGGCTTAGTTCTGTTGTCAATTCTCTACCCCTCCCTGACAATAATACTTTTAGCGGTATTTATTTATAACTGTCCTCTCAAACTTATCTTGGGAAATATTGTTAAGTGGTGATAACCAGGCTTCAAGAAATACATACTACAGAAGAGAATATAGTGAAGTATAGGTGAGGCTTCAGGAAATACATAATACAGAAGAGAATGTAGTGAAGTATATGCGAGGCTGGACCACAGTTAGAACTCTGCCTTCCACACAATTGGGCACTGAATGGAATATGACCACAGCTCATGACATTATGAAGGACTGGAATTCCTGGGTGGCATTTCCTTTCTGGAAGAACAGGACACAGCAGGGTTGCTTAGACCATTATGTCAAGGCTGAGTATCAAGAGTTGTGCCATTAGAGGCTAGGTCTGAAGGCAGGATCCAAAAGTTAAGAGTGCTTCTAAGGACGTCACTACTTCTGGGAGGCTCAACTTCTGTCTTCCAAGGATGTTAGTTTCCCCAAGCAGCTCTAATTAACTAACCTCAGCATCACATGAACCAAGCCAAGGCATGCTGACTGCCAGTAGCATTTTGAGAGCAAAAATTACTATTCTTCTTAAGCCAAACAAAAATTAACAATAAAGTTTGGCTTATGAGTAGGCCAAACTCTAAATCTTTGACTAGAAAACAAACTACTTACTGAAAGTCGTATTATGGATTTCTGTTGCTATCAAAGGTGTAAAACTTTGATCTACATTGGAGGGAGATGGAGAAATAGTTGTTCTAACTATTGACCTATTTTGTTGGAAAAATTAAACTTAAAAAAATACTCCAGCAGCTTAGTCCTGTGCCTTGTACATAGCTGTCTGTCCACCTGCTTGCTTTGTGTCTGTTTTCCATTCTACCGCCAGACTCATGTGTCTGACACGTGGTCTTACCATGCACTTCTGTGCTTCAAACTCACTCAACACAGCAGCCTAATGTCATGGACGTGTCATTCAAAGCCCTTCATAAATTGGTGTCTACCTGCTTCTCTTATTCTAAATAGTCCTTAATTCTCACACTGGCACATTGCATTCTTCATAAACTCTAGTCCTTCCACACCATGTGCTGATTCTTCCACACTCTTGCTAGTGCTGTCCCCTCTGCCTAGAATGCTCTCACTTTTCTTTTTATTCATCCACTCCAACTTTGTTTGGCTAACACTAATGTGTCCTTTAAGACTCCGGGGAAGCATTTCCTTTTCCCATTTCCAAACCTCAGAATTCTCCAGTGTGCATCATCTACATCGTCACATTTACCACCATGTATCATGATTATTTCTGATGCCTTCTCCTTTAATGAAAAGAACTGTGCCTTATTCCTTTTTAAATTCTTAGGACTAGCACATTCCCTGGTAAAAACTAAAAGCTTATAAATGTTTTCTGGATGAATGAATAATTGAATGAGGACCTGAGAAGTTGGAGCCGGTAATCTCATTCAGTGAATTATTATAGACCTGTTTGATTTACCATATATCTTCCGAATCAGTGATAGGCAGCAGTGCTCTAGAGAGGCCAGATACTAAAATGACAACTAATACTCAAGAATGGGCACCTCCAGTGCCACTGGGAAGTATCACATTTAATCTGTTTGATGATTAAAATGCCTTGGGGTTGTACACAATTTTAAAACTGTCATTTATTTATTTATTTTTGTTTTTTTGCGGTACCGGGGATTGAACTCACGACCTTGCGCTTGCCAGCCAGGCCCTTTAGGCCGCTGAGCTAGATCCCTGGCCAAACCTGTCATTTAAAACCATAATGTAACATAATAACATTTAAACCTCTTTTCTTAGCTGCTCAAGCTACAAGTGCTCTCTTACCAGGAAAGCAAAGTTGACTGATGTTAAACTGAAAAGCTGTGTGCACACTTACAGATTATAAACTCTGAGAGGGCAGGACTGTGACTGTCTTATTCACTGTTACATTCCAGATTCAAGTATAGGGTAGATCCTCAATAAATAAATACCTGCTGAGCTCATGAAAGACTAAGATCTCCTGCTCACAGTAAAAAGGGTATCATGAAAAGATTTGCCCAAAGTCCAAACTTTAATTTTTATGAATTATGTTTAAGAGCAGGTAGCATATTGGTGAATTGGGTTTCTTTTCTTCTCAGCACTTACCATTTATCCTAATGAATGGAATAGTTAATGTAGAAATTAAGTTTTTTTAAATGAGTGTTTAAATTTCATATCAGGGAGTCCGACTCAGTAATCATATGTTTATATACTAATATTCCCAAACAAATAAGGCAAAAGCTCCCATTAAATTAAATGTAAGAATAGAAGGCTGCATTGTGGATGGATGCATGATTTTCCTATTGTTCTTATTCCCAGTGGACATTTGTTTTGCATTTGGTATTTATTGGTGACATATCTAAACAGTTTTTTTTATAACCTAAGATTTTCTTCAAAGGGGAATGTTTGGATTTCCCATAGACAGTACAGTTATATTTTTGAGAGACATTTTGGGGCTGTTTTTTCATTAAAATTCATCTTTTTCTTTAAGGGTATACCTCAATTACCATGTGCCAAAGCATTATACAACTACGAAGGAAAAGAGCCTGGAGACCTTAAATTCAGCAAAGGTGACATCATCATTTTGCGACGACAAGTGGATGAAAATTGGTACCATGGCGAAGTCAATGGAATCCATGGCTTTTTCCCCACTAATTTTGTGCAGATTATTAAACCATTACCTCAGCCCCCACCTCAGTGCAAAGCACTTTATGACTTTGAAGTGAAAGACAAGGAAGCAGACAAAGATTGCCTTCCATTTGCAAAGGTAAATGGAATTAGAATGAAATCCGTCAATTGTTTTGTACCTGAAGTATGACTGGTATTGCCTTTTGCAAAAAGATAATTTTGTCTGAACGATCTCACTGTGCTTCTAAAAATACCTGGCAACAATCTTCTTTAAGAAAAATAATTTTGTACATAGATTTCTATGAGAGATAATTTTGGATGATACTCTCCATGGTGGTGCTTTCATATTTAGAGCCTACATTTATTTCTAAGCTGCCTTAAAGGGTATATGAATTTTAAAGTACCTAGGAATTTTTTTAAAGTGCTGAATTATGAATAACAAATGAAACATCATTGTTTTATATGTGAATTTATTTGCTTAAAAGCAGAAAAGAAGAGCTGGGTGTGGTGGTGCATGCCTGTAATCCCAGCACTCCGGAGGCTGAGGCAGGAGGATCCTTGCGAGTTCAAGACCAACCTGGGCTACAAAGTGAGCTCAAGGCCAGCCTGAACTGCACAGTGAGACCCTGTCTCAAAAAGACAAAAAGAATTAAAAAAAAAAAAAAGCAGAAAAGAATATATTTACTGAACTGATAAAATGGTTTAGAATTTTAAGCTGAATATTGTGTTTTTTGTAAAGAAAAAAAACCATGCATTTGAATGGACATTTGGCATGTTAGAAAGGGAGAAGTATCTGAGGATCAATCTAAACACAAATTCCAGATGCTAGGGTCGGTGCCACTTGAATTTGCAATTTATGGATCTAAATAAGCAGCCAGCCACTTGTGTAGAAGTTCGTAGCTTTATAATTATCTTAAAAAGAAAAACAAACAAAACCAGATTGACTAGTTCATAAGAACATTGAATTTGCGCACTAAAGATGTGTCATAGCATTTTTATTCATCTGCTGTTGAAATTTGAGCCCCTTTATTGAGATAGAAAATTAAATGACAGACTTAAAGGGATCAGGGAGACTAATGATTTGCTGTTTCTTCAGGACGATGTTCTGACTGTGATCCGCAGAGTGGATGAAAACTGGGCTGAAGGAATGCTGGCAGACAAAATAGGGATATTTCCAATTTCATATGTTGAGGTAAGTTAGTCTATAGACTCTTGAACTGTGTTAGTACTCATCTTAGTAAATATATCTTAAATGTGTAGTTGGAGTATTAAGAAGTGTTCACAATACAAAGCACCAGGAATGTTCTCTTTAGCATCACTGGACAGATCAGGAAGAATTCCTTTATTTGCCCTTCAATTACTGAAGACTATCAAATGTTTGAAACCTTCGTCTCCTTGCTACAAGCATTTCCATGTCTCGTTAAAGGTACCGTATTCCAACTGTCCATCATCTATCCTATTTCCAGATGTTCAGTATTCGCTGGCTTTGGGATCAGAAAGTTACATAAGTTCCTGAGTCAAGTGGAAGATTCATAAATTTATTTGTTTACTTATTTCTTCCATTATTTGCCACATCATCCGAACTAGAATAATGATTCATAGAGTAATAAGCAGTTTATTTATTAAATAAATGAACAAATCTTTCTCAATCACATGCCAGTAATTTCTTAGGCACTCCCTCCCTTTTTAATTAGTTAATGTTACTTAGAAAGGTTGTCCCTAAGCCTCACTTAATGAAGTTTTTTAAAGAGTATCCATAAATTAATATGGTTCTATTATTTTAAAGAAAAGCAGAAATTAAAAATGAACAAGAAATTACAGTATATATTAGATCTTCATTTTGTGATATATCATAAACTGTCCTTGGTAATAATCATTCTTTGCTGAAAACAAAATTAAAGACAATTTCAAAGAATGAAATGACCATAGCACGAACAAGGCTGTTAAGGTCACAAAAGAGGTTAACTGAGAAATGCAAAAGGGGCATTTTATGGTGGGAAGAACACCCAGGCAGGACGACCAGCACATGCAAAAGCCAAAATATAAAAGAGAGCGCACAGGTTATTTGGGGACTTGAGAGTGATTCTGTTGTTTAAAATACCAAAGCATATACCTCAAGCATATAAAAAAGAAAAGCCACTGTCACTTGTATGTTACCATCTTTTTATCTGATTTTGAAGATTAAAATGACAAATGATGTCATTGTAGCCACCTCTCCCCCTTAGGCAGTGAGATTGCCAGAGTTTTTGTAAAAAATCAACTTGTCTACCATATATTCTTGGAAAAGTAATTCAAACCACATACAAGTCTTGAGTTTTATCCATATCCTTCAGATGTTTCTGCTTTTTGAAATATTTTTCCTTGTTTGAAAGTAAACAATGGAAAAAAAATCCTTAACAGGCAGTCCTTTTTGTACATTATTTGTGTAGTCTAAATGTGGGTCATGGAAAACTACAGGCATTTCCCAATGTTTGAATAATTACATTAAAGATCACAAACAGTCATAAGATTAGTAATGAAAGCCTGTCTTTACTTGTTAGGTATTATCAATATTACATGCTGACATTTAGTTTGTGATGCATGAAAAGGCATAGCTGTATTTTTGTTATTTGGTAGGTGTAGATCATACAGATAGGCATTAAAAGATCTACCCACAGGAAGTCCAGAATCACTTCCAGTCACTTGAGTCATTAGGATTATTTACTCTGACTTAAATTGGAAAGGTAAACTTCTACCCAAGTGGAAAGTACTTTCATTCTTTTCCCTCTTTTCTTTCAAATGAGTATTTTCCTTTATTTGAATCGGAATTTTGCTATCTAAAATATGGTAAACAAATCATCTGTCTTAAAGGGCCTGTGAACTTTTCTTTGATGTCGGGCCATCAGATTGAAGCTCCTGGTTGGGAGCAGTGCATCTGGGGATTAGTGACACCTGGTTTAGCCCCGAGGGGATTGAAATAGAGGCAGATTTCTATTACCTACCAAAACCCAGCCATTTCAGTAGTGTCTTGCAGGGCAGTTTCAGATACGGAAAGGCAAACTATAGAAATTAAAAACAGGAGCCTTTTCCTAAATAAGGGCCTTTCTCCTGTTTGATAAACCCTATTTATAATTTGACCACTTTAGGACCCAGACAGACCTGAATATAAAAATAAATCGTGATAAAAGTTCACTAGTAAATAATTTTCTTATATTTTATAAGCAGACATTAAGTCTCCATCAATTTTAGGTACTTGGATGGGAGGTTTTGTTTTTAACACTGCTTCCCAAACATAATTATCTTCTAGATGTTTTGAGAAGATCAAGTAAGTAAGATAATAAACTCAAGGGGTTTTATAGCTCTGTGTCTTATGCAAAGTGATTTGGAGCTCAGATTAGACCATAATCCAGATTGTGCCAGAGGATAGTAATTATCAAGTAAAAGAACCACGCCATCATGTGCAGTGAGGGAAATATAATCGCAGTTGGATTCTGAGGCACCAAAGCCATATCTTACCTTACACAGGCCCCTTATAGAGGCTGAAACTCCGCTTGGCTCCTACTGGTTGGTTTTGGTAATGGAAATGCCCAAGAGACTTGATCGTGGCAGAAGCTCTAAACTGGATGAGCCTGGCAGTTGCATTATGGAACTGGAGTGGGTTAGTGGTTCGCGTATTGAGTGGTGGAACTGGGGAGAGAAGGTTAGGAAAATCAAAAAGACTTAACATGAGAAGTGGGTGATGCGAGGACTGGGGGTGGGGAGAATTGAGGTGGTGAGACATGCTGCTGAAATAGTTTACCCTCCCTTCCTATCTTCAGTGATCTTTCTCTTCTCTTTCAACATCCCATAACCATGGTCTGTGATCTCTACCTGCATTGAGTAAGGGGATAAAATAGGAATAATACCATGATTTGCAACCATTTCCTATTAAAGTGAAATGCAAGATTCTTTAAGGTATAAATAGAGATAAAGAGTCTCTGGCTGGAGTTAATAGATAGGAAAAAGAATTGCTGTATTAAGTGGCCCTGAATTCTGTCACTTGGAGTCCTTGTTTAGCTCTTATGATGAGGGTTCTTTTGTTTTGATATCATTCACCTTTCATCTCTAGAGATTCTCTCATCAGTCTTCTCTTTGGACATGCCTTGGATGTGGTGGATTTTATTCTATTTAGACAGGCTCTTCCTTGGCCTTGGAGGTTGTGGATTTTATTCTGTTTCGATAGGCTTTTTGTTGGCTTGAGCAAGTTGAAAAGCAGTGAGGGTAAGAGTTTCCTGGGGAAGCCCGGGGAATTCTTGAAGACACAATACCAGGATACGTACCCAAAGGGTGCGCTTATCAAGAAATTTGTTGCCTGCTTCTCTCTGTTAAAAAATAACCAGTTTTTTACACAATGGGATGGAAGGTTTTAACAAGCCCATTAATTTGGAACTGACTCATTCGATTTCAGCAGTCATTCAGATAAGGATGACACAATTTTTAGCAGGCAAATGTTTGAATGAGGTAAGTGCTACATATAGGATTTTGGATGTTTTTCAAATGTGGTTTATTGTAGGCTTATAGTGAACTACACATCTTCATTAAGTTTCTCATCTTATTTTGATTGCTACTCATTTGTTTGACATATCACTCACCCAAGTTTTTCAACAACAAAAAAATTATTTAGCAACTTGCTCCTTTGCCATAAATAATATAAAGATAAGCCTTCCTTGGCATGACGTGTAGTAGGAGTGCCTCATAGACAACTGTTCTTCCTCTTGTTGCTGCCAGAAAGAAGGGCTGTTTACTCGTTCTTTAGATCTCACTCCAGATGTCATCCTTCTGACAGATTTTCCCTCACTATCTTGTCAAAATTAAGTCCTCCTCACCATTTGCTTTACCTCAAACATTCAGTGGTAAGGTAGTGGTGGAAAACATGGACTCTGGAGCTAGATGGCTAGGATTCGGGTCTTGGCTCTACCACTAATAATATGAGTGACTTTGGGCCTGGTCTTCTTATTTTAGAAATAAAGAACTTCTGTATCTGATGAATTAATTCCAGTGACACTTAAGAATAGTGTGTGGCACCCTGTAAGAGCTTTATAAGTGATTGCCATGATTAGTATCACATACACTTTGTTCTGTCATTTGTGGTGGTGACATTAGAAGGGAGCCTCTGAGGGCCTTGTCTTCGTGGCTTGCCTCTATCTCCTGGGGTTCTCACACATTGCCTGCTCTCAGTGGACTCAATAAATGTTGCTCGAATGATGGAAGAGCAATCTAAGAACTTGTAGAAGAAAAGTTTCAAACCAAAAAACAAACTGGCTTGTTGATTTTTGCCCAGTTTTCAGCTAATATTCCTGTCATTCCCTACCAGCCATATATCTTGGTTTTATATCAGGAAGTTACATTCCTCAAAGTCACTGGGTCTGTGTGACCTTAGTGAGAGCACTCTCTTACTTTCTTTAAAACTAGGCTGAGTATTTGGTTATGTCAACTTTAGAATTTTTCCAGACCAAAATAATAGTAGCCATACCATGTAGAATGATCTTGCAACTGCAGCTATTTATTTGTAATATAGAAACGACTCTCTGGTGGGAAGGCAGAGTTGGGGAGTTATTGGCCAAGGATTTACCATTTTAGTTAGAAAGAATAAGTTCTGCTGTCTCTGGGATAGAGTGTATTATCAGAATTAACAATGGAAAATCAGATGTGCAGAGCTCAGCACAAATGGCCTTACAGTTGTAGCTCTGACTTCCTCTTCTACAGATTTAGGGAACTGGAAGATACTCTCCATGTTCTAAACAAGTAGTAGAGGTTGAGGTATATAGTTTGAAGTTGTCAAGGTGACCCTTGGAGGAGCTAAGAATAGCAATGTTAATTTTATTCTTTTTTAAACTCAAAGGTTTTTCTCTAGAGAATAATGACAGCAGAGAGGCAAAAATAATAGTCTTTGATATAATAATCAACGAGTTGATTGAACTGTATAAAAATATTCTGTTTACTTATATTTTTGAATGTATTTTTTTTCTTTAAAACTAAGAAGTGTAATCAATGTTTATAAAAGAAATTTAGAGAAATTGTTGGGAAGTTGGAAAGAAAATTAGGATATTGCCTAAAATCCAGATTTCTCCTTCAGTTATGAAGTACATTAATTTTTGGAAGTGGAATTTAGAGATACTGTTGAGAAATCAGTAAGAGAGAATGACTCTGTTGCTTAGCACCCTCTTTTTCTCCCTTAATTCTAACTGAATATATTATTGGCTCTGCTTTTGAGCAGCACTTTTCTGTTTTCAAAGCACTGTGGGTCATGTTCCCTGGTCCGGATTTTCATATCTTCTGAATCTTACCATCTTAATATAAGTAATTGTAGTTTTTTCTTCTGCTGCAGTGACAGAGGGAGAAACGACACTGGCTCCTAAAGTTCTCATGGCAAACGGGGGTCTCTTATAAGCTCTAGGAACAGCTACTTAATATATATGGCCAGAGACTCCATGTGTAAAGGAGTTGCTTAGATTAGGTAGGAAACTTTATGTAGGGCAGTTCATGCTCCATTCAGTGGCCTCTTTCTAACTTAAGAGTTTCCTTTTGTTTTCCATCAGGAAAACATTCAGGGAACTGAGATTCTAAAGATCAGTTAATGTTTATTGAGTTCTCACTGCATGAACGGACGTTTCCAGCACACTGAGCAATTTTGTAGGACATAAAAATGCAGATCTCCTGCCCAGCCTTATCAGAGCCCTAGGATAATGAACAAATGGTGTCTGACTTCCACAGTACTCCCCAAAGAATCCCCAGATTCTTTAGCCTGGCTGTATTCCCCTATAGGGACCAGGGCCCTAGTTAAGGCTTTACCGATTATTTCTGGAAAATGTGTCTTGGAATTGCTGCCTTTACAGCTCGTCTGGGAGATTTCTTTGTCCTTATACTTGTTGAATACTCACCATGTCTTTAAGGTTCAAGCAGATGCAATAATTTCTCATAGAGCTTTTCTTTCTCAGTTCTATGTAACAAAACAAATTCTGTGAATCCTAACAGAAACAACCTTCTACCTGCTTCGGACTTCTATAATACTCAGTTTCCACCATTCTTAGGGATCTGAGACATGTTAGAATAGTTACATAGTTTAGTTAAATAGTCATACAGTTATATGTGTAGGCGGTGTATTATCTTCTTGTGTTCCTTGAGAACATGTCTCACATAAAGACTATTTTTAATCTTCTATAATATAATCATAGTCCAAGGAAAAAACTTGAAAAGGACATGAATAATTCCAAGTCTCATCCTGTATTCTTTTGGCCAGTATTCTTTTTCCTTGTGCCTTAGTGGTATAACCTACATATCTTTGCCTTTCTCCACGTAAGTGAAGTGGTATTATCTATAAGTTTTTATGGCTACATAATAAATACTGTAGTAGCTAAACCATGACGTAATTAAGCATTTTTACCATTTTTTAGCCAAGTGTCTTATTTGGGAGATCAGAGCCCCTAACTGAGAAGTGAATAGTGGTTCCTATCCTGCTCTAGGCTCTTGCCTCGCTTTGCATTGGTTCCAGATGACATGCAATAGCTGGTGTTCCTCACAGTGACACAAATTTATTATTATTACCCAGCTTTGCTTAATAATTGTATAAAACATCTTGTTTTTCATTTAAATTATGAAACCACTTCAAGTTCTAACATGAAAAGTTAGTTTTCAGACATGATTTATTACTCAATTTCAAATATCTGAAATTCCTTTTTTAAGAGAAAAATCACAAATTAAATCTGTAATGTTTTTGTTATTTAAACAATTCATTGTATTGCTGCAGGTTCATTTTAATTAATCAAGTATTAAGTCATGTTTCATAGCCTATGAAGAAGATTGAATGAATATTCTATACTGTTCTGGGCATTTTGTGTCCATGTGTACCATATGAATGGCTTGAACAGAAGCATTTTGACTGTAAAATCAATGGGCAATAGTTTCTTTAATGAAGTAGAGTATTTCAGGAAAGTTTTTCCTGTTATAAAATGTCAGTTTTTAATAATCAGTCAAGTTTAATGAGAGTGTGCCTAGTAGGTTTTACATACATGCCAATCAGAATTTTCTCCATGTGCTGAAAAAATTTAAACAAATGTGCAAAGTCACAAAGATCAATACCCTCAGTATTCTTTCTCGATCAGATTCCTTCTTAATTACCCTTCCTCCCATCCCCTGTATCTACCCCACACATACACTTTAGGTATCAAGGACAGGGGAAAACTTGTTCCTTGATTTATTAACTGATTACAAATTACTATGGAATTTCTGTCAGTGTATAATTTCACATTGACAAAGTTTTACTTAGAATTTAATGAGAATTCCATATTCTTTATCTCCTGGGGTGTTTGTGTATTTCCTCTGTAGTATTCCTACATCTGGTAATGAGGTTCTGGAAAATGAAATGTATCATTGGAATGTATACTTTCAGTTAATAGGCATTTCTGATTTATGAAGTGCATTTGGTGAACAAATACAAAATAGAGACATACAGAACCTCATGCATTGTCAGATCCCATTGAGCAATGACATGAACTGAGGCCAATTTTAAAATTATCAATTAGTCACTCTCCTTAGAACTATATTAGTTTGTAGATCTCTTACCTCCGAACTAGTAGGTACACATACCTCATGAGCCTTAATTTTCAGGGTGAAGCTTCCTTCTGTCTTTTAAATTGTTCACTGTTTGTGTTCACAAAGTGTTTCTCCTCCTCTGTAGTTGCTATCTTCTCCTTTCCTTGTCTCATCCTCCGGGAACTCCATCACATCATTTTTGCCTTTTTTGTTTTGCGTGTCAATTATTCTTTTTGTTTTGGCTACTCCTTAATATAGGAAGATGATCTGCCTTTGGCTGTCCTCAAGAATATACTCCCTGACTACACTCTCCTCAAATATAGTTCTCCCTTTTCCTGGTGTAATTCTCAAAAGGAGTCACTTACTGCCTCTCACTGCCTCTGCTTTCTCATTCCTTGTAGTTAGCCTCTAGTCCCTCCAGAGCATGGAAGTACCCTGCTGGTTGCCACTAGCTTCCTTTTCTTAGCTCTTCTTTTGTCCTCCCAGTAGCATGGACTGCTGTTCTTAATCTCTCTCAAGTTTTCATCTTCTCCATTTCTGGGACATTGGTTGGATGGTTGGCCTAGGAAACTCAGCAGGATCTTCCATAACCGGAGATTTTGACTACTCCCTTTTTTCCCCTTACGCCTGCTGTTTTATTTTTTTCCTTCCTTAAATCAGAGACTACCAACAAATATGGCCTCCGAATAACTTATATTACTTCCAAAATGGTTTTGTTTCAATTAGTTAAGGTATAAAATCAGGAGATTTTGTATAAGCCTAATTTCTAGCTTAACAACAACAACAAAAATCCCAGATAAAAACATGCCAAGCAGTTGCCAGAGAGAGAGAGAACACACTCCAATTCACCAAAAGTTACTGCAAATGCCCACACTTACTGTTGATATTTATTTGGCCTTCATTCATTGACCTTACTGCTTGAGCAGACATGTGAATTCAGTGCGCCTCCTCCCCTCAATGTTGGAAATTCACTGTGCTGTTTCCTTGGCCCCCTTTTCTCATGAGTCGGGGAGGATGTGCCTGTGTCCCTGTTTCCCTCATCTAGCAGTGTGCTCCGCTTATCATGGTCACTCAAAAAAACATTTGGGTGAGTAGTCTGTTTGGTTTGATCCTGGTCACCAGTGACTTGAGGTCTCTCTACCTGACACAGGTGTCTGCCTCTAGGGTGTTTTGAATGAGGTAATCTTTGTTTGGGGTTGAGAAAAGGTATTGGTACTATATCCAGGCATAAAACTTTACAGACCACTAAGTCCAATTTGATGTTACATATGAAAAATTGGAGGAATGTACCAGATAAAGCGAGTTGCCCAAGGCAACAAAGAAAGTTAATGCTGGGTTGGATTCCTCAGAATAGGAAGAATATCTCATGGTTGTGTAGCACTTTATAGGTTACAAAACATTTTAACCTGTACTTATCTCTACCTGGGGTATGCAGGAGTGACGTTGTTTTATATAGCTGTGGAAACTGAGGCCATGGCATTTAAATGGTTGACCCAAGAGTACTCAGCCAGTGAGGACAGAGACCTGATTCTAACTAAAGCTTTTGACTTCAAGTTTAGGGTTTTTCCTGTAGTTTTCTCTGATGCTACCTTTCCAGCCCCCAAGCTCAAATTCTTTAGGTTTTCAGTGACACGAACCTGTACCTGTCTTTTTTGCCTTCTTTTCAAAATCAGAAACTAGAAAAGGTAACTTCTTACTTACTTAGAGAGAGAGAGAAAGATCTATCTAAGGCCAACAGAGGTAAAGATAACTATAATAAGCCAGGAGTGAAATCTGGTGGTTCACCTGCCCAGCCTACGCAGAGAGGCAGTGACTTTGAAAACGCCCTTTCCCTTGGCAGGGCATAGTAGTGGGGAACAGGTTAAGAGTCCGTTCCTCACTGTCCTGCTGCTTACCTGAGTAATCCCTGTTGTCCTTACAACATTTTGGGCTCAGGCAGCTTGAGAAACGTGGGCTACAAGGGGTCAGGGGAAGAGTTCCAATCTTTTTTATTCTCTGTTCAGCAAATTCTTTGTGCCTAATGAGCCTCAGAAGGAAGGACAACTACCTTGTGGTACAAGTGTGTCCCTAATTCCTTTCTCCTTATGACTTCCAGAGGGTTAAGACCTGAGCTATCAAATCAAATGCACATGTTGCTGCTGAACAAATTGAAATGTGGTTAGTCCAAAGTGAGATGTGACGCAAGCCTGTGATACATACTGACTTAGCGCCAAAAACAAAAAGAAAACATAACTGTCAGGTTTTCATAGTGATCATATATACTGTGAATATATTGTACTAAATAAAATAAATTCTTAAAACTAATTTTCTTTTTCTTTTAATTTGGCAACTTAAACATTTAAGATTATACATTTAAAATTGTTATGCTTCACTTGAACAGTACTGGTTCAGAAGCTCTACCTCTTTGCCTTGATAGTTCTACAAATATTTTTATTCATTCAACAAATATTTACAGAAACCTAAATGGAACTGCTGCCAAAAGGGAGGCTTTCATATCAATTTTTAAAAGTTCCCAAGTAATACCCTCAGTCTCTTGACTAATTCTTCTGTAGGTGACTCTTACATTATAAATGAAGACCGGGCTTGCTTATTATATCATCTAAACATGAATACCCTGTTACCTAAATTTCATGGAAAAATGAAAACTAATGGGAATACTGTTACGTTATTGATATATATATATACTATTATTATGTATATGCTATTATGAGATATATATATAATATATATATATGCTATTGTTAGACATGTTTTGCAAAGGGGTATAATGTGAGGCAAAGTATTTTCATTTCTGCTAAGAGAGTGGCCGTGATTTTTTTTTTTTTTTTTTTTTTTTTTGTGGCACCAGGGATTGAACTCATGACCTTGCGCTTGTCAGGCAGGTACTTAGGCCACTGAGCTAGGTCCCCAGCCCTGGCCGTGATTTTCTATTGCTAGTTTTTTTTCAATGTATCTTATTTATGTGGGGAAGAAACATTGGACCTAGCAATGCAGAAGTTTGTTGAAGCACAGCACAGCTTTATGAAGGTGGTGTTTCAAGCTAGGAAAAGATGGACTGTTACTTACTTCACTGGTGATGGGACCCCTGCTGAGCCATGTGGAAATAACAGTGTCCTGCCTATTCTTTATATAAAACCAGATGGTCAGATGGTTCAGAGATTTACATGTAAAGAGAAAGAAAGAAAAAAAGAGAGAGAACAAAGAACCATTAAAATACCAGGAACGTGTTTCTCTTTAAAAAAAAATTTGGGAGAAAATTTTTAAAGGATGATGTTGAATTGCCATAGTGGAAAAGATTGATAAATTTGAAAACAAGTTTACTTATAAAAACATATTAACTTGGAGTAATTTTTTAACTTCGATATATACACACATATGTATGCAAATCATATTGCATAAAGGCCACTTGATATAATATATAAAGAGTATTTACAATATAAACCCTTAAGAAAAATAACCAACAGCCCAATGGAAATACGGATAAAATATGGAAATAGCCAAATCCTCAAAAAAGAAAACAGATGTTTAGTTGGAAATAGAGAAACAAATGAAACAATATAATAGTTTCTTACTTTTTCAACTAATAGGTATTTAAGCAGTGATTGATAACACTAACGTTGTTAACAACTTGGAGAAGCAAAGGTCTAAAGACACTTTTTGAGGTTTTTGGAGTACACTGTGACTATATTCAAAAATATTTTTAGGCTTATTATATGATCTAACAAATTCACTTTTAGGAATTTACCCTACAGATATGTTTACAAAGCTTCCAAAATATATTTAAGTGATCTCTGTATATTGGAATACTATGCCTGTCCCTATTGCCAAGGAAAGATGCATGAGATGTTGTTAAGGGTAAGAACAGTGTACACTTCCTGGCCTTATTTGTGTTAAAACTTAAGTAGCTGCATAACAGCAGCTACATAGAAAATGCATGGGAAGATATGTTTTCAATGGTTAAATGTAAATATTTCTGGAAAGTGGATTGAAAGGAGACAGATGTGAAGAACTGGCTGAAACCTTTGACTTTTTACTTTATAGTAGTCTATACTATTTATTTCCTTATAGAAAAAAAATGAACGTATTACATTATCTTCTTAAAGTTTTACTTGTCTTTTGTGAAATAGTTTCTTCTTAGACCTACTATTTGTATTCTCATAGACCTACTATTATAAAACCAAGAGACTGATTCATCTTTAAAACTTAATATGCAATCGTCGCTATTCAACTTAGTTCTCATTAAAATTATTTTCTGTATAAAAGACTGTTAAGTCTAATCTTTTTTTTAAGTCTAATCATTTTTAAAGGCCATATTGTCTTATCAAAGAGAGCAACTGCACATACAGTTTATTTTAGCATCGTTTATTAGTACATTTGCAGTACATAATGATTACTTACATTGCGAGAAGTCGTTACATGCATGTAACACATCTTAATTCTTATTTTCACCCCCCCTTCCATTCTCCTCTCTCCATCTCCTGGAATTTTTATTTAAGATGCTTGTTGTCAGTATTTTCTCTTGTGTTTGTTTATACCCTCTGATAACTTTCAAAGATAAATTTGAGGTTTTTCCTCAAAAAAAAATTTTTTTTTAAAAAGGGTATAAGGATTCTAAAATCAATAAATCCCTTTAGTTCTTGCCTTTAGCTCTGGTACACTGAATTTTACTGTGTCTCCAACCTATGTCTTGTCCAGGTTCCTTACCAAATGCTGAGAAGAAGGTATTTTTAGGTTATGGATTTATTTTACAGGTGATAAGTGCACTTCGAAATTTAAATAGGTAAATAGTTAGATAAATGTCACAGAAAGCCCATACTACTATGCTCAAACATTCATAAATTTTACCAAAATTCCATTAGAAGCTGTTAGACCCTTATTTTCCTGTTGTGGTTACCAAAGGTTAAGATACATGTAGAACAAAAGTCTGTTTAACTTTCTGTGATTTACCTAATGCCTCTACCCAACAGTCTTCACTTTGCAATGATTTTCTCAGGAATTTATGAAGAAAGGAACAGAGTCATCATTACTAGCTCCTGCTGCTTTCAAAATAAATCTAATGTAATTTTAAAATATGACATTGTCTTGCTAACAAGTATTACTTGATGGATAAAAATGAAATGCAGGAAAAATATACTAGGCAATTAGAGGAGTAGAAGTAAAATAGAAAAATGAACCATATCTTTTTAGAGTGAGGTTATGCATTATAGATGGAGAGAGCTAAAACAGGCATAAATACCATCAGCTTTGACCTGCTCTCTGATGAAGCTGTGATCAGTAGCACTAAAATGGCTACCTTGAGGTCACAGAGTTAGTGAACGGCAGTGCTAGCCCTTGGACTGTGGTCTTCTGCCTGCCACTTGGCTGATCTACCACACCATGCTGTGTATACCTGCATGTGCGTGCTTCTGCGTATAACTGCTTCGTGGTGGAGCGGTTTTTCTTGTGGACACATACCCAAACTCCATGTGTGCTTATGTCCACCGTAAGACATGCACTAGATTATTCACGGCAGTATTGTTCTTAGTACGCAAAAATCTAGAAAGGAAGGGGAAAAGAAAAGAAAGAAACCCCCAGTTTTAATTAGTAATATATTAAAAATATACAAATTATTATGTATTTCACAGAATGGAATGTTATATACCAGTTAAAAAGAAAGAGCTACATATTCATGGAACAATATGGACATATCCCAAAAAGCATATTGTGGAGCAAAAGTAGCTAGACATAAATTGTGGAAAGCACTATGTTATTTTTGACTGCTTATAGCCTCCTTAAAGGTAGAGACCACTTCTCTGCACCTGTAGTTCTCCAGTACCTTCACATTATCCAGCACATACTGGGTGTTCAGTGTGTATTTTAGTGAAGAAGGTACAATATGGAAAAGACACAAAAGAACCATCCAGTTTTTTTTTTTTGACTGAGGAAAAATGTCAAGAAATACAAAGTTTTAACTTTCAGTTATTTGTATTAGAGCACAGCATATGAATGCCTCCAACACTAATGCAGTATTAATTATAATTGACACTTGAGTAGGTATAGCCATGACAAGATTATGGTAATATCGGAGAACATTTGAAAACAAGTACAGCTGGTAGAGCCTATGGCTTGACCCCAGAATTTATCTAAATGTGGTATCAGGTACATGTTGTAGCTTTTTCTGTTCATGTTTTTGGCCTCAAGGAAGGGAAAGTCTTCTCAGCGCCCCCCCCAGTTTCCTTCTCAGCAGAACAGGAGTGGGCGTTGGACACACCAGATTCTACCATGTGGACTGTATTCCTGCTTTGGATGCTTGGTGCCTTAGGGTGGGGTAAGAGGTAGTGGAAGAAGGCATTCTTTGACTCCTTTGCCTCTGGCATTGCTGAGAGACTGGCCTTTCTGGGCTAAGAGTAATGGGTTTGGAATGGGGAGAGTGAAGGAGCTCTTCAGTCTGCTTTGCTTCTTGCCTGTGCCCAGCCTGTGCCGGAAGAAGACCATGCCCGACGCGGCTCCCTGCGCTCAT
>RJWT010010938.1:0-23723 GCA_004365215.1 Cuniculus paca | reverse complement strand
CCAAAGCATCTAGTTTTCCTTTTTAAGACAGATCCCATTGCATTCTGATTACTTGCATATCTCTCTCCCTCCATCAGGAACCTTTCACCAGCAAATGACAACTCAAATTGCCTTAAGCCAAAAAAAAAAAAAAAAAAAAGAAAGAAAGAAAGAAAGAAAGAAAAAAAAAGGACTTTCTTGGATCAGCAACCAAATTATTTGGCTGGATTCAGAAGTCTTAACAAAGCTCTTGGGATCTAATCTCTCTCCATTTCTCTGTCCTGCCTTCCTCTGTGCTGGCTCTAGCATTATTCAGGTATGCTTTACCTGATAAGGACAAATAAATTGCCATTGCTTCAAATGCAGAGTGGGAAAAGGGCTCTGGCTTGGGTCAGCTCTCACTGACTCTTGAACCAATCATGTGGTTGTGGTTGGCAGGACCTGGGGTATAGGCCTCTGGAGTTGGGTATGGGGCCAGCCCTACCTACACTGCAGGGAGTAAGGTTTGGAGAAGAGATGCTCAAACGACATTTGGAGCACCATTGTTAGAATGAGAGAGAATGAATATTGGGCATGGAAAAAAGGAAAAAACAAAACAAAACAAAACAACAACAACAACAACAACAACAAAAAAGTAGCTACTGTATTCCCTGACTGGAGCCCAAGCTCTTTACTAGAAAAACAAAGAATTTTACATTCATCTTACTTCCTAGTTCCAGGGATGGCAAAACAAAAGCTTTTGAATGCTGACAGGAGTGAATTCCTAGGATGTGAAAGAGCTGGGCCTAAATTTTGTCTTGGAGCTGTTTTCCCCATGGTTTCTCCCACTGGGGACATGGTGGCTTTTAGAAAGCTGTAAAATCATCTATGCTTTAAGCATTTTGTCCCTTCCTTTTAAATCATGTTTTCAAAGAAAGTATTCCAACTTTGCTGTTGAAGTCAGAAATGTCATTATTATTGATTTTGGCCATTGTACTTTGACAAAATGATTGGCGCTTTGGTATCTCTTGGTAACCTACGGATGCATGGAATCTGTAGTTACGGTTACCTAAATGCATTTGCATCGCACGCATCTCACGAGCTTCCTTGGATTCTTTCAGCTTTGTCTCCTGGCTCTCAGCTGCTCAGTCTACTCAGCCTGGCTATGGTTTTCAGTCTTGGAAAGACCCACCCAATTCTGCAGCCTGATGCAACTGTCAACGCGACCTAGGTTCTGGTTCTCTCACCTTGTCCCCAGCTCTGATGAAATCCCTCTATGCAGGGCATGGACTCTCAGAGGGGCCAGTCAGTACCACGTGGAACTGTGGGGACAATAATTTCCTGTGTTATGTTCTTTAACCCGTGACAGACAGGACATGAAAATGAGCTAGGTAAATGGACTCTTTCTCCTCCCTTCCTCCCTCTGGAGTCTCTTGCTTCTTTTTGAGGTCTACTGTGAAACAGCAGAAAACATATGACTGCGTTACCTCACATTGCTGCTTATTCTTCCCTGTTTCACTTTTCTTGCTTTATTCTCCTTGCCCCTGGACTGCACCTTCCAAAGAAAACAGCAGAATTTAATTCCTGAATCAGCTGTTTTTTGAGAGATGATGATTAGCACATTATTCTGTTTTTTGTGTGACATTTTCTCTAAAAGGTGCCTACAAGGTCTTTAAGTCCAGTCATTTTGATTTGCTCTGATAAAATGGGCTATTCCTTTCCCTGTTTGTGAGACAGATAAACTGAGATGCACCAAAGATTTGTCTTGATCAAAAGTAAAGGCCAAATCATTGATCCATTTAAACACGGGATCCAGGTTTCCTCTGTTCCTGTTGAATATCCTGCACCCAACCACACTTAAAGTCTGGTCTGTGCATACAAAGTACAAAGAATAATTGGGACAATTATCCTAATCATTTAACCTAACCAGCCAAACCTACAGTAGCTATATAATTGAGTTTGATGTTTGTACTTCAGACGGAGCCTCTGGAAAGAGCCAAACACCAGTAACCAGGATCTCACGATTGTGTTGTTCTAAGTGCTACTGGTGATAGTGAGTATATGTTTTTAAGTAGTTGATTCCATTTCTTGAAATATTTTTCATTGTGAGACATATTGCTTTTCTTTTTAACCCAAGGGAAATGAAAATAAAGTCCTAGCAAAGACAACAGGCTTTCCACAAGAGGGGAAATGCTGTAATTATAAATAAACTTTTTAGATTTGACTAGAGGCGTAATTAAATATGAAGGTAAAGTTGATTAGTATGGGAACATTTTTGTGTTTTGGCGTTGTATTGATTTCAAAGTGACTCCTTGACCCTGATTTGTGTTTGCTTAAATGAGCTTATTTCTACTACTATATATGTTATTTTTAGCATTTGAAATTATATTCAGCCAGTTACAGAAAATCATTAATAAGCAGAAGTCTAACACAAAAAATTTTGATCATATGACAAGTTCTACCACAAACTTAAAAGGAAAACTTTATTGCTGCTGGTCTTTTCTGAGTATGGACACTGATATTTAGGAAAGGTGGGTTGGGGCTAGAATTTTCCTGTTTTACTGGGGATATTACTATTTTTTTGAGTATTTTAAAAGTACTGAGCATCGAGGAACTGATACTCAGATTGCAATTGCATAATCGTATTATTGCTGTCAGGTATCACAAAGTGCATTCTGCTAGAAAAGGCAAAGTGTCAGTCTAGTATGAAAGCCACTTCTGCTTATTAGCAGCCCAAATTGTAAGTGTCAAACCAACATCAAGAGCACAATATGATTTCTGACACCTTTTTAAAAGTACACAAATGGTGACTGATCTAGAAAAATAGCCAATTAGAGAAACATTTCAAGTATTTAAAGTAGAAACAGCTCAGTTTTGATGTACATCTGAAGGAATTAAAGACAATTTTTAATTTTCTTGATGTTTATGTCATACTGGAGAAAGTGGTTTAGTGTTTGGTTGGCCTCTTTACTTGAAGATTGATTTGCTCTGTGTCGTGCATCATGGAAGAAATAGGGGAAAAAAAAAACCAAAGATCTTTCTGGAAGATGTTTACCAGGGAACCCAAGGAAAAGCCACACATAGATTCTATTATGGTGAGATTGGTGTGAAACTCTCTAGGATTTATGGTTGGGAATTGGAGAAGGATAGTGAATTAGCTGTGGGGTAGAGGCTATCAGAAAGAAAGGAATGGTATCTTTCAGAGTCAGAAATTTGTTTGTGATTTATGTCACCTTACTTGTCAACCTTTTGCTTGAGTTCCACTTTTATTTATTCATCTCTCAAATAACTAGGGAATCATCAGGTACTGATCAATTCTTAGGGAAAATTGGGCATTTAAATTAGTTTTCTCAAGTATATAAAACAAATGAAAAATAGAATGAGCTAGACTCTCCTTGGTGCATATCTCCAGAGTCTTGCAAAAATCTTGGAGGCTTGAAAAGTTTCAAGAAGATGAGGAGGTTCCAGAAGGGAATAAAAATTGGCAGTTTAACGTTGTGAACTTGTCAACACTGCTAGATAGAGAAACAAATGTTTGAAGGGCAAGAAAACTGAGATTCGGACCTTGGAACAACATTTTAAAACAAAGAACCTCTGCCAAAGATTCTTTAACATCCCCTCCCTTTAAAATTACAATAAAAAATACTATGAAGTTCAATGAAACGCATGCATTTTTAACATAAAAGCAGCACAAGGTTTTCCAGTCCTAACTGAAGGCAGGCTTTCCAGTGCAGCAGAAATCATTACGCCTTGTGAGAATTTGCTTTTTCATAAAAGCCTAACCAGAATTTTAGTAGAAACTGCTTCTGTTTCTATATAAATAAAAGGCAATTCAATTTGAAAAAAATATATGGGACAGAATTTGATGATTAGTTCTTTCATACTGTGGAGGCACTGTGATACTAATTTCATTTATTATGAAGGTGAAACTTCTCCCCGTTGTTCACTTTAGCATTAGCCAAATATCACCATCGTGGCAAAACCGCGTGTGGGCAGCTGTTGGTCCTCTCTAACTCATCTTCTGGGTTCTCTGACTTTTTTTATCCTGCCAGCGAATGGACTGTTTAGGGATGATGATTACTAACCTTAGTGATGACCTTAACGCTCTTTATTTTTTGCTTCGGCTTTTGTTCTCTACATTTCTTCCTTTCATTCCTTCTCTTTCTATACTTAAGAACAAGACAAGTGTTTGAAAGCAAAAAGGCAAAACATTTTTTTAAAACCAGGCTGTACTATAAAAGAAATAAATAATCAATATTCCCGATCAGCTTGACTTTTCATAGCTAAGTTTATTTTTGAAAAACTGATCTTCTTTATGATGATCATTCTAGTGAAGTTATGATATTATAACCCAAGAGTCTGGGAAAATACAGCCAAGATTAATGTGCCTATGTATCTTTATCCTAGTCAGAGATCACTGCTGAGGATCAAAGCCTTACCTTGGAAAAATTTAGCCTCATTACTATTTTGAGATCTGACAGCTGCCTCAGTACTTTTTAATAGAACAGTTCCATTCATCTTGAAATTTCAAATAAGGTCTTCCAAAATGTTTCTTGATTTGCCAGGAATATATGTCTCATATGCAGTGTTTTTTTGAAGGATGATATATTGGATTTTTTGAATCAATTTTTTTTTGGTTATTCTGACACTTTTCTGTATGCCATGTCCTTCAGAGTTATTTGTTTTATTAGGAGATCTGTGTGCATGGCTAGGAAACAATAGTTTGAACAATTATGGTGTTTTATGTACCTTTCAAAGTGCAGATGTGTGATATTTTTGAAATTCCCAACATTCCAAAAACATGTTGTAGCCATCCTCCCAGTATTTGTCTCAGTAGGATTATGGTGATTATTCAAGTCTCTACTTCCTATCTCATTCTAGAGACAGACTAAAGAATGTAATGTACCAGCACAAAGTAATAGGTCATGCATTTGTATTTCTGGCCTAGAATTTTCTTTAGTTGGAGGGGCCAGAAGTGGTATTTTTATGTCAAGTATCTTTTGCCAAGTCTCATGGTTTGGATTGGAATGAAACTGAAAGATGGAAAAGTGGTATTTATTATTTTTTTATTGTTCTTTTCTGTTTATAAGAGCCTTATAGGAGTAAACTAATTTACAGAGGAGGAAATCTACTCACCAAATGAGTGTTGCTAGTCTTATGAAGGAATGCTAAGTAATAGAAGCTATTTAATGAATTGAAATTGAAATTTAATGGGTTGGTTTATGATTACTTACAATGTAACCAGTCTTGGAGAACAGTCATAAGAAAAAAATTCATCTAATGTACTACACAATGAATATTAAAACAAGAAATGAAACATAATTGCTATTGAGGGCCCAAAGGACCATTTAACTTTTGCTAGCATAACAGAAAGAAACCCTAGAAAGGTTCAGTGCCTATTAGGATGGATGCTAGAACACAAGGCCAGAGAGAGCACTGCAGAATCCAAGGTGGGTAGAAATAGCCAGGCCTAACTTGAGAAGGCAGCAAGCAAAAATGGTTATCTTTCTAGCAAAGACGCTTTGATATTCTGACCTTATGCTATTGGGTTTTAAATTGGGAGACTTTTAGAAGCCATGATCTATGGTATGGTCAGAAATGTTAAGTGTCACATCATGATACAGAAACTTAAATCCTGGTAGAAAATGCTAGGAGACAGCATGGAGTTATAGGACACTGGATGGTGGTGTGGAGCCCCAGGATAGCAATCCAGGTCAATGTTCAATATCCTGGAGCATCAAGGCTCTGCTCATTTGAGCAACTTTAAGTGATATTTTCAAGGTAGTCCCCCTTGGTAGTGGGTAGATCCAGCAACTGACGCCTCTTTTAGGTGATGGCCCAGGTGTAGTGAGCTCTGCCTGTGTCCCCTGACTGCCTGCATTCTCCTTAGATTGGCTTCTTCTCTGTATCAGTAATGAAAATGTGCAGCAGTAATAACAAAGGACCTGCAAGGCAATTTGAGAATGCTTATTCATCAACGAACTATCAGCACCTGGTGTAGATTTTATTGATGCAGATGAAAGGGCTGGTTTCCAAGAGCATCTTACTGAGGCTAGAGAGCAAGAAGATCACAATCAAGTTAACGCCCCCCCCTTCATCATCATCATAACAATAATCATCATCCTATCCATTTGCTCCTCTCTGTGTATACACCCAGTGCCAAAAATCTGGTCAATTCTGAACTTCCGCAGGCATAGTTCTCATTTAGATGGTGCAAATCCAAGGTCTAGCATCTGGGTGTTTGAAACCAGCATATTGTATGTGAATAAATTTACACTCAGGAAGTGTAGGACTCCAGCACAGTTATCAAAATTAAGAAAGAAATGTACAAGACTTCATGGTAGCATGGAGACAGCATTATGTACATAGACTTAGATTTGGGTAGACGTTTTGTATGGTTTGTGTGGAACACGTGAGGCACTGTAGCAGAGGCAGAAGCACTGCAGCACAAAGGTACAACCACAGGGCTTGGCAGCGGTGCGTTCCAGCACTCAGTTTGGTACAAAGTGCTATCATTACCATTTGGAAGTAGCTCCCTGTGATGTGAAAGACTTCCAGGGAAACACCAGGAATTGCAGACACAGCCTTTGAAATGCAGAAAGGCAACTGTGTGTCTTTGCAGGGTGACATCCCTGACTCTGTTTCACCTCCCCCAGTCTTGGGCAGAATCTGAAGTGGGTGAGTGGGAACTGAGGACAGAGAAGCTGCAGGGGAGTTTTCCCTGGCTACTCCTGAAAACTCAAGTAGATATATTGATCCTTTGCAGTCCTGGGTCTTCGGAGAGAGCTGCGCAGGCTGGGGAATCTTGGGGATAAACTCAAGTTAGCTTGTGAGCCTGCCCTTGGGTAAGGCAAGGAGTAAGGCAGAAAAATAGACAAATGGGAAGTGGTTGCTTGGTGCTGAGTTTGGCTTTAAGTTTTGAACTCTACTGAAGCTTCAGGTTCCAAGTGAAACTCAGGGGGAATGAAACCCACAGCAACACAAACAAGGTTGAGGCTTGGCAAAGAGCCACCCTCAGGGCCCACACTGCTCTCCACACAGCTCCGGGGCCTGTGCGGGCCTTTGGGCCCAGGGAGCTGCCTTTCACTGTAAATCTGACTTCTTTGGACTTGTCTGACCTCAGCCATTGAATGCACTCAGTCAAGATTCCAGTTTTCCCAGAATCAGAAGCCTCTTCTGACACTCAAGAGTGTGGCCTCGGCTGGTGAGGTTGTATTTACCCTGTAGCCAGCCAGGCAAGGAAGTCTGGGGTTGTTTTTTGTGAAGAAATTCATACTGGGATGGAGGAGATGCAGGGAGTTGTGAAAGGAAAATATGAGCAGAGACTTGGAGCCGAGACTTTTAGACTCTGTTGAAGTAAACTCCCCCTTCTATAATAGTCCTAGAAAAACAGAGGCAATGTCGTCATAGCAGCTGCTGATGGCCTGACAGACAGTTTCCGCAGCGCTACATGAGGCCCTTTGGTGTCCCTGTCAGTAGATTGGCAGCTGAATGACACCAATGAGGCCAGGCCTGTATTCCCTCTGGGAATGCCGCCCTAATTGATAGACAGAAAGCAAAGAGAAGGATTGTTTTTGAACCTGAAAAGAATCCCCTTTTTTTCTCCCTAAAGCTCATGCCCCCACTCCGTGCAGCTCTATTTTCCCCTCCCCCTGCACTTTTTTTTAAAGGTGTTTTGTTCCAGAGCAGTTACAGAGCTTAATGGAACTGAATGACTTTTACCCTTCACAATCTGTCAGTCAAAAGCTCGACTCCAGGACTGTTAAATAAAGTCCTTTCAGAGGCAGACAGGAGAGGAATGTGTCAGTCAGGCAACAGACCCTGTTGTGTTTTCATCTGTCAGAGGGGTGATGGGGGAGAGCTGTGGGCCCCAGGCAGGGCACATTCCCAGCAGCCGCTAAGAGGTCTTGACAAATCCAGGTGTGGAGCCAAAAAGTCCCCAGTCACCAGCATTCTTGAGATGTGGACTCAGAGCCCCCAGGCACTTGGGTTTGCGATCAGCTGTGAGATGTTTGGGCAAACTTTCAATCCAGGTTTCATACTAAGCATTTTTAACATAAAACCAACCACTAAGTGCTGGGTGTCCCTACAAGGCACGGCTTTCAAATTAATATACCACTTAGCTGAAAATACTGCAGACAGTAATGCTCTGGCTAAGGGGCCTTCAGGTGGACTCCAATTCCAAACTAATTTTGTAGAGCCACTTTCATTTTTTTCCCTAATACTTTCCTTTCCCATTATATGACAATCCATTAATCTTGCCCATTTACTTAAAATTGCTGGGCAGTTTTTTTTTGAGAGTTCTGAACAGTTGCTTTTGTTCACTATAGATTCAGAGCTTTACATAAAAAATGTCCACCGTTAGACATACTAATGACCAACTCCTTATGTTTTGGTGACATTTCCTTTATGGGCTTAAAAAAAAAAACTGGAGGATGAGGGTAGAATGGAAGTGGGGTGGAGGGAGTAGAGAAATTGATATTTAAACAAGTAGGGCTTGTTCTCATCAGGGTGCTAGAGGCGAAGCTACGAAACACTAGTACAGATATTCTTACCCGGAACAGAAAGCCTGGGTGTTCAGACAGGAAAGTCACTCACCTTCCAGGACAAATGGCCTGCTCACAGCCATGGGTCAGGAAGGAAAGGATGTCTGCACTCCCTCAACTCTCAGAGTTGTTTGGGCTCAGGATAAACCTGGGTATATTATTTATTACTTGCTTGTTTTCGTTCCCCTCCTCAGGCAATTTTGTATAAAGCAAAAGCAATGTCTCACCTCTTGGGAGTTTTCTTTTTTTGGTACTCTTACTTTGTTCCCAACATGCTGTTCCCAGACTAGGAAGAGTTCGCAAAATGTTTTCTTCTGTCTTTTCCCCTTTCATCCCACGCCAGGGTCTAAGTACTGGTGGGAGCATCTTCCAGCAGATCCGAGGACCAGCTCCTGTTACCAATTGTATGTACAGTGGGCCATTAGGCAATGAAAACTCCCCTTGTCTTCTCTCTTCTGTCCCTCTGTAGCCAAAATGTAGACCTTATGTTTTCTTCTGTCTATGCCTAACGGCTCCCAGGGGAAAGCCTATTTTATACAGACTAAACTGCAATTTGAAAAGTATAGGCTGATAAACTCTGTCGTGCTGAAGCAGGTCTAAAATTTGTTAAAATAAATACGGCACATTCTACATCATGAAAGCTAAACGATTTATGAAGGAATGGATTTTCTGCAATATATGAGATTAGAGAATCAGAATGGATGAAACTTCAACTAATAATGACAAAACAAAGTACAGCTTATTTCTGTATTGGGGCGGAAAAGAAACTGCTTTTTCCTCACAGGGCATAATCAAAAGTTCTGGAAGTTATCTTAAAGCCTGCAGTTCTTCAAGATGTTTACTAGAGATTGTGGGTTAGAATTTAGGGCTATAGAAAAATCCATGTGGACAATATTCCTTTGGAATATTATCGAATGAATTTCAGTTCTAGAAATGTGTGCTGCGAGGCTTCCTGAGTCCATCTTTCACTGGTTGTTAATGATCTGCCACACTTTTTAAAAAAGCCCTCTCTGCCTGCCTGCCTTGCCTCTGCCTAAAGCAAACACCCTTTCTGGACACTGTTGGAAACACAGGAGCTTTGTAAACAAGGGAGACATTTTTCTTCTGTGTCTGAAACTTAAAATGGCTACCACAGCTTCTGTTTTTAACATCAGTAGCTACGCAGACACTTGCATGCAACAACTTACAGCTGATAGAAATTCTTCTTAAAATGGCAACGTGTACCCTAGTAGGGGTGAAAAGATTTCAGATAAAGTCTTTAGTTTGCCAGTTCTTCCCCATGACAGTCAGAAAACTGCTCCGGTTAAAATGCAAATAAACGTATATGCAAACCAAAAAACCCAAAAGAAACCAAAATCCTACAAGTTGCTCTGGCAGCCCCCAAATTCAATCAATGCTAACAGTATCAGGAGCAAATAGCTTTTCATCTTTCCTGGCCCATTTCCTGTGAGTAGGGGTGGAGCGAGACATGCTGAAGACTGGGTGAGACATGTCCCTGCCGCACAGGACCAGCATTATCAAAACTGGTTTGGTTGTGCCACACAGGATCAAAACACACTGCCACTCAGCACCAAAAGGAGTGGGTCCTGTGACTTGCTGGCGGGTGGAGATAACACTGGTACTGGCCACAGTGCATTTCTCAATCTTCATCCTTAAAAACCTCCTGCAGAAATCTGGCCAGCTGGGTTTCATTGTGATGGTTGTCATTTGTCTTGGGTGTGTGCTATCATAAACACTTCCTCTCTGGAGCTGCACAGAGAAGCAACTGAAAACTACATTTGAAAGGCTGGTTGATAATAGTTAAAATCTTTCCAGTTTTTTTATTTTTATTTTTTTACAGATTTAGGCTTTGGATTCTTTTTTAAAAGTTGTATTATTTTAACATTCAGAAATGTAGGTGTCCATTCTGTGATAACATAGTCTTGAATTTTATCTGAATTTCGTGAAATGAATTACCAGAAAATCCAAGGAGTGTTCGGGAATCAGTAAACTGGTAGCCTTTGTTGGAAACAAGATCAGAGCCTGGGCATGCTAATTCTTTAGTCAAACTGGAACATCTTTACTATTCCTTGTAGTGATAACAATCCTGGTAAAGTTAATTATTAATTATAACATGTTGATTATGTATTATATCACTGGTATTATGATAATACATGCTGAGTGCACATATTATTCCATATCTAGCATCTTATTTCTATAATACAAAATTTCTGCGATGGGCTACTGGCTTTCAAATGTTTGCACAACCACTTCCCACGTGTGATCCTCACCTAAAAATAGGGGTTGTAATTAATGCCTTTCACAAAAGGGTGTATGATTAAATTTATCAGTATAGGGACAGCCCCTCAGACAGTTCCTGGCACATCATAAATGTCATTGAGGTATCATTACTATTCTTAAAAGTGTTTTTGTTTTATCCTGCTGTATGGGATGATGCCCTATATTACTAATGGGTAAGGTGGTTTCTACAAAATAGGAAGACCACTCTTCGTCAGTTACAATAAGCCCCTTCCTTATCTCCTGTAACCACCACTTGTCCTTCAGTTACTCTTTCTGTTGGTATAAAATGGCCCACAGCCAGTACTGGTGAATTTCTGGTTACTGAGTGGTTTGTAACACTTTCCAGGAAAAGCTCACTTGTGAGCAGCCAATCCTGCACGGAAAAGTTTTCCCTAGGGAAATGCGGAGGCAATCCCATTGTGGTTTAGATGTCCACCAAAGTGGCCCTGATGTGTGCAGGGCCCAGTGTAGCCCCTTGTTCCCTGGACCCTGCATGTTCCAGTAGGTGGGCAGCCATGAAGGGCTGGGCTGGGGCCTGAGGGCCAGATGCTTTCAAGATGTTTGACCCCAGTCTCATTGAACTTGCTGTGGTTCTCTATCAGGCTGCTCTTGATCTTCACTGTCAGGAGCCGTGGCAGGATATTAAAGTCATACCACAGCCTCTGTTAAGAAAATAGGCTTGAAACCAGAGGAGACCTCGACAGTGACCACAGGCGGAGCCACCTGCTTAGTGAGGGTGTTCCTGACAACCATCGTCCTGTGTTCGTGGACTGTCTCACACAGCGAGGGTAGGCACACCCTTTGGGCTTCACGCACAGCTGCAGTCTGCCAGAACATCATGCACACTACTTCTTAATTGCTGCCAAAGTTCGCACTTTCCCTTTGGGAAGGCACTAAGTCTACCAGTCATGGTGTATTTGCCTTTCAGTTCAAAGGTCAGACTACCTTAACTTAAAGCAGTTTAGTTGCATATGTGTTCATTAAACACCTAAATAGTCTTTTAGTCACTTATTTTTGTTTCCTCCCAGTTAATCCCTGGATAAATTGTAATGATAAAAGAAAATCTGCAGATTTTTTTAACTTCATCTTCTGATAACCTTCACTCTCCCCAGACTAGTTCTGGATGCCTGGGGTGTTAGTCTCATTCCAGAAGCACAACACGACTGCTTTCTGGCTCTTACTTCTTGCAGGTTTGCTTAGGCATAATGGGTTGGTACTGATGCCCCATGTGCTTTTGCCGTGTGGTGAAATAATGGATACCTGTTTCTGAAACTCTGAGCAGGTCTGATCTGGTTGCGGCATTGCGTTTTATTTTTCCTGGTTGTTATATTTGTTTGTTTTTAAGAGATAGAGTGTGGCTACGTTGCCCACACTGGCCTAGAACTCCTGGATCACTCAAGTGATCTTCCTGTCTCAACTTCTCCAGTAGCTGGGACTAACGGAGTGCTCTACCATACCCAGTCAATATTGTCATGATACGGATCAGAAATAACTGACTCACATGGAGAACAAATCTATTCGACATAGCAAAAAGATGCACTAAGTGTTGTAGCCCTTGACCCTGACAAGAAGCAAGAAGAGATACTTCCTATTGTTGGGTGTTGGGGAGACTCGGACCATCCAAATTGGATTAAGTAGTGACTTGGTCTTTCAGTGTCATGAATACCAACTTGGTAATAAGGATGCAGTTCATAAACTACAAATAAATTGTCCTAGAGTTCTCTAGATAGTGGCTTATGGAAATGGAATGACAGTAATATTGGATATCTGTGGTTTTGTCTGCTTTCTCTTTACCACCCTCCTACGTTAAGAAATTGCTTCTTTTCTATTCCAGATGGGTTTGGTGGATTGTCAATCATAGAATTCTATGCCTAGTTCAGCGGCAAGGTAGAGGGGATAATCCAGGCCTGGTCAGCTCCACTATTTCTAACCACAGGTATTGGGCACTTGGCTCTAGTAGGGTCACTCATCTCCTTTCTTAAGAGCTGCCATGTGTGCACTGAGGCAGATTTGAGGTGCTTTTGGGCAGCAATTTGTATATAGAGGAAGTTTTTGACAAGGAAGAATGAAACCAACATTCATGAGAAGAGAAGAGGAGAGGAGAGGGGAGGAGAGGAGAGAGAAATGGAGGGAAGGGGAGGGGGAGAGAGAGAGAATAATGCCATTACTTGGGCTCCTGTTTCTAAAAAAAATTCTACCCTTTAATTTCCCAATTTATGAGCCACAACATTTGCTTATGATTGTTTATATAGGGTTTCTTTTGCTTACCCACATGCGAGGTTTAGGGGCTAATATGCAAGATTAAGCTATTCTTCGTAACTTCTTGGTTTTGTCAGTCTGGTGTGAAGATTTATTCTAAATATCTCAATCGAAGGGTGCTTGCGCACCGGTTCTGCTCCACATAAGGTGTTCTTAGAAACAGCCAATTTGCCTAAAACAGGACAGCTCTTCGTCTCCTGTAGAAAAGAACTGCCCATCAAGAGAATATAGTTACTAACTTTCTAGGAGTGGGCATTTGGTTAGCCTTCCTGCTGATGGGTCCCTGGAGCTATGAACTCTTTCCCAGAAAGGAACCCTCCTCAGCTTTAAATAAACAGCATTTTCTTCCTTTCTTGTTTATTTTAGTGAGGTCTCTTTTTTGGCCTACTCACTTCTTTCACTTAAAAAATAATCACCTTTGTGTGGAATAACTTGCTACTTTGCCAAAACTGTCCATCAAAATAAGGAACCCTGGGAATATTTCAGTGGACCTATGGAATAAGTGCTCTAATTTATGTATGATGGACTTAAAGAGCAAAAATGCATGTGGTCGAGATCAGGGTCACTAGCACACAACTCTGTTTTAATTTATCTTCCACAAACAAGGGTGATGTTTTTCTTCTAGGCTAACATAAATACAGCAGTTTGGTGCAATGCAAATCTTGGTATGTGGCTCCAGATCACTTCTGGGGATGCCCAACCCTCCTGCTTGTGTACACACATTTTACAAGGGGCCATTCTCGTTGCTAAAGGAGCTCAAGTCACTTTCTGTGAATGCCCTGTGATTGGCAGGAGTGATGGCTCTTGTAAGTATCATATTGTTTGGTGCTGGAGAATATTTTTTATTGCTAGTTCAATAGCATTTCACAGTTATTAAACCAGAGGCATTGTCCCTGGAGGCTCCCAAAGACTCAGAAATTTTAGGGCCCAGGGGGAAAAAAGTCCTCAGGCACAAAACCTGTCAGTTATCCTCATTGTTCCCATGTGGCTGTCATACTCTTGGCTTTTAAGGCATTTTAGGAGAGATGTTGAGAAAATGGCTTTTCAAATGTATGCCTGGGCAACTTGTTTTCATCAATAAGAATTTATAGATAAAATTCAATTACAAAAATTATTTTGAAGTGCTTAAAATGGAAGCAAAGAATGGGACACATATTCTTAAAACTAGATGTTAAAGAATATAGATTTAAAATAGGCTCATAGTATTAGCAGATATGGCCCAGTGTCCCGTGAAACCCAAGACAAATACCTGCATGAAGTCATTGCTAGGGTCCGAGCAGAATGATACAAGAAGGGAATGAATGGATGTGATTTCTCTACAAGGGAGAGCTCCCCCAGCTTACTTAGCAGATACTGAAAATGCCCCACAAGTAAGCGGTGGATGACCTGGACAGCTGCTAGGTGCACACAACCGACTCAAGAGGGAAAAATGGCAGCCCGGCAGATGTTTCTCCCCTTTGATAAAACTTAGGCTGTTGCTGAAGGACTAATAGGACCCTAAGAGCAGCCCAGTGGGTCACTCTGGTGGGAAACACTTAGTGTCTTTGCAAGCATTCAGCTTGCTTGTTATTTTACTGTCTGTTCTCTCCTGACAGCATCCAGTCAGTTCCTAGAGATTTCGCTCTTCTCAGCTCTTTGTGCACTTTCTGCAGGGTTTCGCTTTGTGTCTTCCAGGCAGTTTGTGAGGCCCCGAGGACCACGCCAGCACTCAAGCCAGTGGATGCACAATTAATCTTTTGCTGAAAGAAAAATGTATTCTTATTTCTCTTCAAGTGTCCCTGGCAATGACTGGGTGTGAGCAGAAAATTGTATTTACCTAAACAAAAACAGAAGATGTATGAGTCCTCTAAGCCCTTGGATGACTAGCTCTTCTCTGAGGACGCCCCTCTCTGGCTGGATGCCAAAAGGTTTCTATTTTTTCAGAAGTAATTACAAATTTAGAGGAACATATCCTGTGGTTGATACTGTGGTGGATGAGTTTATAGGGGTTGTGTTGGTTCTGTTTGGATATGATTTTCTATTTCTCTTGGCGTAAAGGGAAACCTTTCCCCAAATTCCTGGCAATTTCCTTTAGTTATTCTCTCTTCTCCCTGTTCCTCCTCCCCCAATTCTGGGTGCTTTCATTTCCCAAAGAAAGTTAGGGCTCCCTGACTTGAGATTTCTCCCATCCTGGAAGGACCACTCTTTCCTGCCTGAATCTTTCCCTCATTCATTATAAACATTTTACATATTAGTCTTCTAGTCCACAATTTACCTTTTGCCTCCAAACTTTCCTGTGACTCTCAAAAGGAGTTTGCCAGGCTTTGACTGTTTTAACATTTGAAACAGAAAAGAAAAGGTTAATTTCAGGCAAAATCATCAAAGTAGTTTTTTGACAAAGAAATCTTATTGGCTAAATTATTTTCCTTAGCAATACAGTCTCGATTTTGTCTGTGTCTGATTCCTTCTTCCTGTTAGTATATATCAAGGAGCATTTGGTGAATATATTTGAATGAAATGGATTAATACCTTAAAACAACGTTCTTTTGAAAAAAGCCTGGAAGAGTACACATCAAAATGGTTATCATTTGGGAATGTGAGTCATTTTTTTCTATCTTTTTTTATACCTTCATGTATAGTGTGAATTTGTACTTGCACTTGTAATAAATGGCTATTTTATTCACAAGTTGTTTAGATTGTTGCAATTTTTTAAAGGGTAATTACCTTGTGGGGAGCTTGCGCTTTCAAAAAGGATCTTAGTGTAAGGATTGAGTTTTCTCCTTACTTTAGTGTATAATTTTTCAACTTACTAAGTTAAGGCGTTCAATTCTCATGCGTGTAAAGTGAGGGCAGTAACGGCTACATAGAAAAATGATGGTGAGACTCTAAGGGAGGAGGTAACGTATGTGAGAAAGCTTGGATATGTATAAAGTGTTACTCCCGTGGGAAGAATTGCAATAGGGATCTTTTGTTCAGGGAATCTTTGGGATAAATGTAGGCCAAGGCGCCAGAAACAAGGGAATGTGCTTACTAGAGGTCTGAAACACATAATATTTTACTTTTGTTGCTATGAATGGAAGAATTCTTCCCTTGGAGACCGCAAGCTTGTATAAGTATTTTAATATGCTTAATGGCAGTTTCCAGCATTGTTTTGGGAAGGAAGAGTGTGTATATATGTGCACACACTTACATGCATGCTAGTGACTACCTACCCACAATGACATCAAACTGCCTGTAAAAGTAGTAGTCACAACACCCGTACAACCTTACCACAGGACTGATTCAAGGGTTTTTAAAAAATTAAGTTTATCGGTACATTTTAGGTTACATAATGATCACATTCATCACAGGAAATTTGTGCTTGTATAGGATATATCATGACCGTTTTTTAAAACTTTTTCCATTTCCCTACCCTCCCTTCAACCTCTCTTCCCCTCTTTATTTACAAAAGCTTTGTTTTCATTTTATTCTTTTCTCATTTTTTTCTTTTCTCTTAAGGGGATTTTAAAGGACTAATTAATGCAGTGCCAGATATTTTGTATATTGTCACAGAAGGTTAAATCAGTAAGAACAGAAACAGGAAAAACAGCAGAAACAACAACAATCTCTTACAGGACACCCAGGTAATTTACTACCTGACACAGCTACCCTGGTGACACAAACTGCAGTGAACTTCTCCCATGACGCAGCAGTGGTGACAATGAAGTGGCCTTCTGGTAGAAGTGGTCAGGAAAAGCAGAGGGAAGTGGTCGTTGTGTGAGTGGGAGGTGGGTAGAAATACTTTTAAGTGTCCCTGGGCACACTGGGTGCCCCCTGGTTCTGGAGAAGATGCCCTCCTGTTTGCCTGGGCTTGGACTATTTTAATTCCAGTGCCAGGCAGGGCTGCTCATCGCATAGATCAGGGCTGGTCAGCAGTGAAGGGGTTATGGCTAAGGGTGATCAAAGATTTAAACTGTCATGTCGACAGTGAGCCAGGGAGCAGGCTGTGCTGAGGCCTTAATAAATCTGCCCTTGACTTATGGCCGAACCTCATTCAGGAGAAAATTATTTCTGCAGCATATTGAGTGCTCTGCTCTGATGGAGACAGAAATAAAAGAAAGGTGGAAATGGGGAGAAGAGAATGGAAATTCAATCCACATGCGGCGGAGAAGGCTCTTCAGTAAATTCTTTCCCAGAATGAAATAAGAAACAGAATGTGTAGGACTCTTGGAATAGGGTGCATTCCTTTGATTACTAAAATGTCTTAGGGAAAGAAAATGGGCTAGGAGTGAGTCTCGGCGAAGATTGATAGAGAGGCCAGCAGGGGAAGGACGGGCCTGGCCTGTCCCTAGGTGCCTTAGACATGATTGCTCATTCATTTGTTCATTTAGTTGATCGGGCTTTATTGAGTGCTTACAGGAGGGAGGCCCTGTGAGTCCTGGGATGAGCTAAACATCTCGAGGAGCTCACAGCTGCTGAGTTAGTGCCACATGTTCGCATACATCTAAAATGTGTCAGGCGTCAGCTCAGCCTAATCCAGCTTCATGGCCCTGTGCTTCTGGCCAGAGGAACAAAATGCTTTGGGAACTTGTTCTGAAAAACATGTGAGATTTCAGATATCAGAGAAGGGCCAGTACTTTAAAAAAAAATACAATAACCAACTTAGTATAAGGAATAGGGATTTCATCAGTTTGAAAATCTGATTAAAAAATAGTCTCTCGGATGATGTTGAATAAATCTCCTTATTGCTTTTCTTTAGGACATTTTAGAAAGAGAAGAAAGGGTTAAGAGCAGAGCATTCTGTACTTTTCCATCTAGTTCATAAAGGCATGAAGGATCCTTTCAATCTCAGACCGGAGATCATTTCATTCAAGGAATAATTTTGGAGACAAGGCTCTTTCACTTTCTACCGGTTTTGAAACTATTGGGAAAATGCAAGAAAATGCAGAAAAATAATGAAAATATTTTTCTTCTAAATAATTTATTCACTGTTTTTTTTCCCCCCTCTCCTTATACTTTCATTCCTGGAACTGCAATGAGTTTTAAGACACAAGGTGCCAGATATTGGCTTTTCATTGTTGTTGTTGTTTTTGAGGTTTCTAAATTCATGACCCCTTTGGGCATTCTAGGCACAGATAATACATAATTTATGAAGGGATGGGCAGTGTTCATCTTCTCTTCCCTCTAACTTTTGGACTGTATGTTCAAAGAGTGATTTATTTTGCTGGAATAGAATGGGCCACATTTCCAGAAGTTCTGACAGAGGACACGGTGCCCTGGAGGTATTTCTGCATTTTATCTGTACTTGAAATGAGGGGAAGAGAGGGACCAAGACAGAACGAGTTTGTTGTCTTTAGGTAAAAGATTTCAAGGCAAAAGCTCAGAGTATGTGTGAAAATAAAGATTCTCATTTAGTGAGGGTGGTGGTTGGATGAATGGAAGTAAAGAAGTGACCAGAGGAAAGGTAGGAACACATTTATGTCAACATCTCAGTGCTTCCAGGAACAAAAATATAATCAGCCCAAGACTGTTCCATTAAGAGCAAAGTATCAGTCCAAGGATTATTCCACGAAGGACTGGATCAGCAGTCTGCAGAGCGTAGCTAACCACTCAACAAGCAGTGACCCAGTTCAGTTTGTTTATTTTTGATCATGTTTGGGTACAAATATGTTCCTGAGGTAGGACCAATTCAAAGGATCCTCTGTGGTCTTTCTTTACCTCCACCTCCACCTCCACTTCTACCCTTTCCTGTTATCTCCATCTCTTTTTCTGAGAAAGGAAAGTTGAACTCTGGATAGCTGCAGGAGAACTGCAGCTGACACTCTCTCCTGGTAAGTCTTGGGTTTTCACAAGTGCAGAGACTTGATGACATCGTCCATTGCCTAGAAGAGTGACACCTGTTGATCACCTTTTCTCCACGTGCTAAATATTTAATGATTTGAGTAATTAGTAATAGTAATAATAATGCATTTTACTATTTTATTTACTATAAGCTCAATTTATATATTTTTGTGTACAAATATAAATATAGCCAATTTTAATTTTTTATCTCATTATTTATTTATACAAATAAATTCTATACTGATAGGGCATCGTGAAAAAGAATATGCCACAAATGGATATGGAGAATCTTGCAATTACTTTGCCCACCCCGGGCAAGTTACGTCAACGTATGATCCTGGTTTCCTCTGTTGGCACAACAAGAGAACATACTTCTTTCATTTTTCTCATGGAGTATAAAGACTAAGCTGATATTCCTCCTCATCCCCTCCCTTCCAAGACTTGATGTTCTTTAAGAAGCTTTGATAAAAGTAAAAATGATTTTTTTTATTTTGATGATTATAATTTAGAACTGGTAGCCAAGTTGTAGACACTTGACAGTCTCATGAATTATTGAAGTATTACAATCTACTTTAATTCTCCATTGATGAATAAGTTCATGTGGTCTCTCTAGGAGGTCTCTTATCTCTTTCTGCCCAAATCCTGCCAAGACAGGAGCCCAGTTGTGATTTGCAAGGGTTTTTCTTGCTCAGCTTAAGAGATAAGTGTTAAAAGCATGTAGCCTGGTGTTCAGAGTGGCCAAAGCCCCTTTCCTGGTCCCTTTCACACTTTCCAGTCTCTCATTTTCTTCCCTAAACCAAATTCCGTGTTTTTACATTTGAATTCAGAGCATTCCTATCAGACGAAAGGGTTAGAGAACTCAGAGGGAACTTTTGACAAATATCTTAGGGTGAGGGAATGAGACGGAGGAGGGAGAAACTAAAGGAAAAAGAAAAGCGCTGGGCTAAGAATGAAGAGGAGGAGGCCCCCGCGATCACGGAGGTGAGCTCAGTGATCAATTCTTTTTAAAATTCTTGTTTTGGCCTGAAATAAAGGAGATTTAAAGCATTTTAAAGAAAGAGAAGCCATGAGACTCAAACAAAGCTGGTAAATTATACAGGAGAGAGTTTTATCAACACTTAGTGTCAGAATATTCCATCTTTGGAAGTGTAAAGAAATCCACTGATTGGCTTGATTGAAACTCAGGAGAAAATATAAAGAAAGGAATGTGCCTGAATACAATTATTTTTTCAAAATGCAAGCTTTTTTTAAAGCTTGAGATAGCTAAGATTGAAACCTTGCCAAATAATTGCTGGGAAAGTATTTGGTTAGGTTTTGAAACACTGCTTGGAGAACCCGACTAGCTGTAAAAATGGAATATTTGGAATGACGGTCTGGGAAAGATAAAATTAAAAACTGGAAAGGTGTGTTCAGCGGACCTAGGGGAACAGAAAAGGCATAGTGGAGGCTATGGCATTTTGCATCTGCAAGATGAGAGTGAAGGTGTCTGAACAGTTGTTAAGTTGCCAAGTTATGAGTTGTGAATTTTTTCCTTGATGTGGTTTCCAGGAAGGATTATGATTTTAGGCTTTTATGCAATGTGCAGTCTTATGATAGAACAAAAAGCAATAGCCTCCAGTTACTTTATCTGAAATCTTGAATTTTGCTTCCAGTCTCTATCTTATGTCTAGTTAACTGTGGAAATAAAATTGGAGGGAATTTGGTCGTCAGCTCCTAAGACTGGAAAATGCTTTGAGAGGCCTTCTGGTTGGATTACTTCTAAACCCTCCCTGACAGATGAAAATTTATCTTATTTTTAAATGTTCCCCAGAGGAAGAGTGTCCACAGACTCCCTTAGTAACTCATTCCAGTTTTTAACGACCTCCACATTCAGGAAATTCCTTCTTCTTTCTTACCTAAACCTACTCTGCTACAGCTTAAGACCATTTTCTTTTGACCTGCCCCAGTAGAGATGGAAAAAAAAAAGTCACTCTCTTGCATAAACATTCTTTCTCATAATTAAAGATTAATTTTTAAATTCCCCGAAGTTCTCTAGCTCTTCTTTTTTAATCACATGGCCCCTCCCCACTTCCTTTAGCCTCCAGTCAGGGTTTCATCTCACAACCTCTTATTCACCTTCGCTGTTGCCCAAGGAACCTGTCCATCATCTGATGTCTGTTTTGTGCGCTGGGAGAGAAGAAAACATGTGACAGTGTATGTCTGTCCGCATTTCCTTGGACTGCCTGTGCTGGAGCTCATCGGAGAGGCTGATAATGACACTGATGATGTTTTAAAGTTTTAATAGTTTTTGTGTCCACATTAAAATTGTTTTCAGATCACTCATACAATAGATATGCAGGCATTTATAGGGAGACATTAAGTTTTAGAAGGGTAAAAAATATACTAAGAATTAGAGTTGTCCCTTCGTATCCACACATGATTGGTTCTAGGACTCTTGTGGAATCTGCAGGTGCTCAAGTCCTTTTTATAAAAAGGAGTAATATCTTCATAAGCCCACACACAGCCTCCTGTATACTTTAAACCATCCCTAGATTATTTATATCTTTTAGGAAAAAATAACAAGAAAAAAGTCTGTACATGCTCATTATGGATGCAATTTTTTCCCAAATATTTTTAATTTGTGGCTAGAAGAATCTGCAAGTGGGGAACCCATGGGTACAGAGGCCAACTGTACTCTGTAATACAAGGACAAATTCACAGTGGTTCCTAGATTAGACAAGAATATACTTCTACTGACGAGACTTTCTACTTGGTTTGAAGGTTTCAGAAAATCTCTTTGTTCTGTTCAATTATTATTTAAAGTTTTCTGTGAACTTGTTTCTTACTCTTGAGTTGAACCACCGATGTTGTAGTTCTTAGTATGAGACCCTAGAATTTAAGTAGATATATAGCAGTTGACACTTCTAGAAATTGACAGGGCAAAAATCTTTATGTGTATTTTACTGAGAATTAAAACTATTGCCAAAACAATGTAAAAGATCTCTTATAATTTAGTTTTGTATTAGATACAATTTTTGTGTGTGTGTGTGTGAGCCTGGGGTTGAACCCAGATTCTTGCACGTACGAAACAAAATTCTACATCTCCAGCCCAACAAGATATTTCTCTTGTTCATTTGCACAGTTTCCAAAATATTTACATTATTTGGGGATCAGAAACTCACACACATGCCTTCATAACTTGCATTTAAATTTTTTTTTCTGAATAACTCTAAAAACAATTCAAAGTGGTCTCAGATTTCCTTGTGGTTTTAAAACATGCCCATGAGAGTGGTTAGTAGTACTTTTAAAAAATCTATTGCTATTTTTATGAGTCATTATTTACTCGTACTGTATTTTAGCAAGTGGAAGAAATGAAAGCCTACAGAGATTAAGTTACTTTTCGGTTCTTCTGTAAAAGGAGTTTATAGCAATCGAGGGTTCAGTGGTGCATTTGGGATGGCAATTCGAGAGGCTACATGCTTATCCTCTTTATTTTTATTTATTCGTGGCCACCAGTCGTGGCCCAGGCACTAGTGTATGCATGAAAATTATGGCAGGGAATGAAAAGAGACATGATAAAAACTCCCTACCCTCAGAGAACTTACATTTAGTTTTGGTTGTATACATTTATCTTCTCCAGCACTTATTAGAACTGGAAGTGTTGCCATCTTACTTGTCAGTTTGACTGGATTAAGAGACTCCTGGAGAAGTGACTGGATCGCGGGGGTACTACCTCACCAGTGCATTCATCCACTGCTGTTCCAAGCTGAATGCTCTGCTTGCAGGTGGAGCCCAGTTGGAGGTGAGTCACTGGTGGCTGCCTTTGGAGGGTGTATCATTACCTGGCGCTTTTCTCTGCTTTCTGCTTCTGTTTGCCTTGCAGTAAGCAATGAGCCCTTCGGCCATGGGAGCTCGCCTGGGAGCCCCCCAACAATGCCAGAAAACCTCTGAAACTGTGAGCCAAACTAAACCTCTTCTTAAATTGTGAGTTTGGGTATTTTATTCAGCAAAGGGAACACTGGTCATACAAATAATAATGATTGTAACATGTTTTAAATGAAATTTTACCTTTAAAATTGAGTCACTTATTTTGCAGTCATGAAACATGATTACTCATGAGAAATTTATGATAATGTGGAAAATGCTTCTGACTTAGGATGCTAAATGACAAGAAGCATACAAATTTGTCTATGCGTTCTGTCCTAACTCAAAACTGAAAACATAATCATCCTTTTTTTTTTTTCTTTTCCTGGTACCGGGGATTGAACTTACGACCTCGCGCTTGTCAGGCAGGTGTTTATGCCACTGAGCTAAATCCCCAGCCCAAGCATCCCATTTTAATATTGTAAAAACCACATAGAAGGGACAGCAAATTGCTAGTGGAGCTTTTATTTGGGTAATAGGATGATGGTAAATCTACTTTTTACTTTCCTGTATTTTTCATAGTAATCATATATTACTTTTATAATAGAATGACACATGTTCATTAATGGAAAATTATTCCCTTCAATCTTTAAAAGTTTTAAGGTTTTGCAGTCTTTCATTAAAATATACCACGGATGAATCAGTCCCTGAGCCATTATCAGTGAAGACTTGAAAGAGAAACACCGGGGAAGACAGAAGAGCCATGCCAAGAGAAGAGGAGGGAGGTAAAATCAAATGTCAGCCCATTACCTTTTTCTCCTTGTGGGCAGCTGCCCCTTGGCGAGTTCCTAGTGTTCAGCTGGGACTAGAGTGAAAAGCAGTCAGTAAGTGCATTAGCCATCAGGTGTTTCATGCCATTCCACCAGGGAGGTACTGAGCTTGGTGGCTGCATGGGGATGCTTACAGGTAGGAACGGGTGTGGTCAGGATTCAAACTCAGGTCTGCTGGCTTGAGAGCAGATGAACTGGTGTCCTCCTA
>RJWT010010937.1:0-23719 GCA_004365215.1 Cuniculus paca | reverse complement strand
TGTCAGTGGTTAGTCCTTAAGCTACTAATCTCATTAACCGAATCATTTGTGTTGTTCCCTCTTAACTATGAATCATATTTTCCTATTTTTAATTTGTTTTGTAATTCTTTGTTATGTTACTTGTAGATAAAAAATATGTATTCTGTATGGCTATATTTTGGCTGGGGATTTAGCTCAGTGGCATAGCACCTGCCTGGCAAGCATGAGGTCCTGAGTTCGATTCCCAGCCCCCCCCCAAAAAAAAGAGTGTACAATATTTTATGTAAGTGCAGACTCTACCTTAATGCAGATTAGGGTAAGGAGCTGAACATTCAGACTTCTTAGAATTTAGCTGACATTCAAGTTGTACTTATAACTAACTATATTAAGTTCACCTGATCGGTCTATTAAAAAATCTTTGTCAATGTTTCAGCTGGGATAGGAACTATAATTTTAGCTCTTTTGACTGACCTGTGATGAGAAGTCTAGGCTGTTTGTTTTCCCTCTTCTTCCTGATCTTTTCACTGCTTTTTTTTTTTTTTTGTCCATTTTCGGGGAGGTAGGATAGATGAGAAGACATAAAAAAGCTAACTGCTTTGTATTTGTTTTTTTTTTAACATTCCTGTCCATCCTGCCAGTTGATGCGATCTTCTAAGTCTTACCTGTCTCCTCAGTCCTGCAGTGTCCTCTCTTAGGGATTGTTCCTACTGGTCTATGTTAGACTTAGTTCTCAGATTTGCAAGCTGCCATGGCTTTCAGCTCACAGAAAGCGGACTTCTTGACATAACAGTCATCAGGGCTTCTTTGTATTTATTACTATTTCCTAGACCCACAGAAAAGTATGCTTTTATTTTGATGAAATTTTTTTTTAACCATGGAATGAAAAGCTTTTGGTTGAATGAATGTGGAAGTCTCATAGCAATTAAACAGATGCCTAAAAACTATGAATTGCCAGTGAGCTCTCTTGCCTTTTAAATTCTGGTTGGGTTTGATTAATGGAGAGTACTGGCAGATTGTCAGCACCCAGATAACATGTGAAATGACATTCTTATAATTTTTCTGTTGTCCAACTCTGAAGTCTGATATCTGTGCTATTTTAATGAGTCATTACTGGGTACTAATACGAACAAAGTTGGATATTTGAAAGGGAATAAAAAATAAAGCCAAACATTGCTCTTTGGACTTGCCTGGAAACACTTATTTTAGTTATGAAACTGCCTGAGTATATGTATTCAAGTCAGAAGATGTGCAAATAATGATACATTTATAGAATTGATTCATAACATTGCTACTGCTGGGGGTTGAAATGTAATGGATTTTTTTCTCAGGCTCAGGCACCATGTTGATGGTGTTAGGTGAATTGTTATTTTGTAATCTGAAAACTCTGAGCAGAGCTGAGATGCCAGTTTGGAGTTGCTTGAGTATGCCTTTGACCACTAGTTATGAATGCTAACTTGTTCAACCACTGATAATCAAGCAGCAGTATTTTATCCCATGTCTACCTTATTGTGGGTATTGAATTGAGAGTAGAACATGATAGACATAAAAGAATTCAAAGTCTGGGTTTGTGAAACCTGCAATTTAGTTGGAGAAATAAGGCTAACACAAAACTGTCAAAGAATCCTAAAAGCATCTGTAATAAATGTTGTACTTTATGGAACATGTTGTATTTTTTATCATGCAATTTAGTACAAACTGTTAAACCTTAATCAGAAATTTGTAAGTGCTCCAAAATCCAAAACCTTTTGAGTGCCAATATGGTGCTGTAAATCTGATGGTTCAGTGTACACAAACATTTTTGATGCAAAAAGTATTAAAAATATTGCATAAAATAGCAAAGTTACCTTTAATGTAATGTTGGCATTAGGATAAGATTTACTCATAGTCTGAATCTTTCCTAGCCAGTCATTGGTATTGATCTTGGTATCTTAGGCTCCCTGAAGGAAGCTTATAATAGACATTAAACACTGAAAGGCCAACCCTCAATGAAATCTTCCCTTAACATTTTAGGGGAGCACTGTGGGACCTAACTCATGTACTCCTGTTGCTGGGTTCAGTGTTGGGGGATCTGGGGTATGCCAGTATACAGTATTCTGGATTTGCTGTGGATCCTGCTAGTGCAATAAGTTTGTCATTTTCATAAACACAATGATTTATACATAGTCTTTCCCTTCACAAGGGCTCTGTTAGTACAAAGCACCTGGCTCTGTGTTTCTGTTCTGAAGACTGAATGTCCCCTGACTGGAAAGATTAGAAGTAACCTGAAGACCCACACTGCACTGGAGGAACCATGGGGTGGCAATGCGAAGGGAAATAAGCCCATCCCAAAAGGACAAGTATCACACGAGTTCACTTACATCAAGTACCTAGAGTAATAAATGGTGACAGAAGCAGAATAGTGGTGGCTGCTGCTGGAGGAGGGAAGAATGTGGAGTTGTTTAATGGGAACAGAATTCTAGATGAGAATAATTCTGGGGATAGATGGTGTTGGTGGTGATTAACAACAATATGAGAGTACTTAATGTTACTGAACAGCATGTTTAAAATGAGTTAGATAGGGTCAGGAACATAGCTCAGTGGAATGTCACTTGTCTGGCAAGCATGAGGTCCTGGGTTCGATTCCCAGTACAAAAAATAAAATAAAATAAAATAAAATAAAATAAAATAAAATAAAATAAAATGGGTGAGATGGTAAATTTCATGTTATGTATATTTTATCACAGTTTAAAAATTAATAATATAAAACATATCAATTAAACCTGTATTTAAGCCTTAAAAATAGAAGTGCCTTATAGATTGTGTTACATATTACTAAAATTATGCTTAATATTTGTAGGATGGATGAAAATACCAGTGTTGACGTTGGCATTGTTCTACACTTATTAATAAGAGAAACGGCTTTTCTTAGGAAAAGCCAACGGTAGATCTTCTTTGGCTTGATCTCATTGCCATCTGCTCTGGAAAACACTTGTGGAGGACTTCAGTTGTACTTCCAATGTAGACAGGGGAGCCAGGCTTACAAGTTGTTCGTGATTAGTGTACGAAATAGCAAAATAATGTGGGGAAGCTGTGTCCTTGGAGTGATGGATGAAAGATCCTGTGTGTCTTTCAAACAGTTTAGGTAATACTTAAGAGTACCAGGACCCAATATTGAATTTACTGTGGATAGTTTTTTGCTGTTTTTGTTTTTGTTGTTGCATGGCTATAGATTGAACCCAGGACTTTGTCCAGCTCTACCACTGAGCTATATCCCTGGTCCTAATTGTTTAAAGAAACAAAAACAGGGAGACTGAAATTTCATCAAAATTCTCTTATTTGGTATTTGGAGATGCTTAGAAGGATGGAAATTTTCCAGCATGTAATCATAGAAAACAGAAATTTGTTAACATAGTTTCCTGGCATGATATTCTAGGGCAGTGATGGTGAACATTTTAGAAGTTTGGATGGTGTAGACAGCCCATTGTGGCACATGTGCCATAGGTTTGCCACAACTGTTCTAGGGAAACTTAAAGAATGTTACATGATTTTTGTTTTTCAAGCAACACAGTGACTAATTTAATAGCTAGTCATTTTAAAATAATAATTTAAAGATCAAACTTAAGATCTGTGTTTTCTACCTTAGGTGGTTGTGAGTTCTTTATTGCTGTGTTTTTTCTTTGAAGAGATATTTTCCATAATGTAGTTTAATAAGAGATTTTGCATTGTAAAAAATTGTAATAACTACAAAACACATGTTTTCTGCAATAGTTTCTGCTAAAGAAGTGCAGTAATTATAGCTGACTATAATGAAAATATCTCTCAATGTATTTTGGATTTAGGAAATCATGGGGTAGACAGGTTAAAAAAATACTAAGGAAGGTGGCCCCTCTGTTCTCTCTTCCCAGGGTGGCACTAGTCCCACATGTTATATCAAAGTCACTCTTGTTTATATTCAAGTATCTGGATCAAAATAGCAAACATACCCAGCTGCTTCTGGCATTTTGACTTCGAAGTTCATATAAAACCTGTTTTTTGCTTTATAATTTTATTAATCTTTTCAAGATGAGTTATTATTTCCAGCTGCTGACTCATAACCATTGAAAGCTTGGGGAGCTTGGGGAATGACAAAATTATTAATTGAATCATATCCAGTTAATAATGTGCTGGCTTTAAAATCATGAATGTATAATAAGCTGTGTGTGAGAGTACTGTTTTTAGGAGTGTTAAAAATGAACATTTGAGATATCATAGCACTCTCTTAAATTTTAAAAGTGTATTCTTTACCATGCATGCATTTGTCTTTAATTTGCAGTAAAGTAATTTTTAAAAAAAATCTATGACATTAACACTATACTAGGCATTTTATAGGTTTTCCCATTGTACTATGTTTTCAGAAATTCCTCTGTTGTACATAAGATTTCTTTGACCATATGTGGGTTTCAAAGTGTTGTTTATAGAGAATCAATGAAGGAAAGTGATGGGTTACATTTGAGTGAATTTAATGAAACTTTCCAGTGTGCTTCCTTGCTTCTGTAAATCCCAGAGAAATATAGGGGCCTGTTTCACCTCAGTTCATTGGAATGCATAAATAGCAGTGGCTGCTGCTGCCTCCTGCCCCCTACCCCCCATCCTGGGAATTGAACTCAGACCTTGCCCAATGCTCGGCAAGAGTTCTAGCACTGAGCTACCCACTCAGCCTCAAAACCTTCATTTTAAGATGTTTTCACGAAACATGAGAAACATTACAGTGAGGTGACTATGGTCTTTTTTGTTTGAACCCCATGAAGATGTCTTTAATTGCCTTTTATGGAAAGAAAGGAAATTTTCTAAATTAATTCAGAAATCCAGTGACTTATTTATGCCGTGCACTTTTACATATATTATTTTATGAAAATGCCTTTCTTCAAAAAAGGAGTTATTTCCATTCCTTGATGAAAAACCCAACTGCCCGATGTGATTTGCCCAAGGTTCATTACTAGTACTCAAATAGTGGGCAGGACTTAAACCCAAGTCTGCTTTAATCAGTTTTGCTCCTGAAGAGTCAGCCAGCATTTAGAGAGACAGTACCATGTGCTAATCCTTCACTACTTTTCGTTGGCATTTAATCCTCACAGTGACCCTTTGATGTTAGAGCTATAATTGTCTTTGTGTTACAAACCAGGAGACTGGACCTAGGCAGTGTGAAGCAGTTTACTCAGAATTACACAGTGCCATAAAGCAGAATTTGAACCCAGCTGACTTCAGAATGCCCAAGAATATCCTTTGGGTAACCATTTTGACTCCTATACTATGTCCCAACTAAAGGCACTTGGATTACAGAGAGTTGCCTACCTTCTGTTCCTGTAGCTTCAAGATGACAGCATTTTCCCAAGCTCCCTTTGTACCTGTTACATAACCAACTTGGTATACCGCTGGCGGGTTAAGATCAAACAGGTCATAAAAACATGGCTCACTGTTCTATCTTGGAATATACTGTCTTGTAATTCTGGACTCATTCTCAAATATACTTGAAGTGTCACATCCTAAGCTAAGTCCTAGGGATTGAGATAACCAGGCAGGATTTATGGTTTAGTGAGGAGCTACCTCTGTAACTAATCTTTTAATCTGGAGTGAATGTTTTCATAGAGACAAGTAAGATGCCAGAGCATTAAGAGGAGGAAGGATAAAGCTTGGAGAGTTTGTGGGAAGAATGCTTCCCAAAGGCCAGATTGTCTGTGCTGAGGATGAATGGTCTGAAATCTACAGACACACACCAGGACATAGGAAGGGTATTTCAGACAGCAAATGGCACAGGCACAGTGGGAAAGCAAGGAAAACCTCTTCACTTATTCAGAAATAGCTGGGACACAGCATGTGAGGGCCAGTGGCCAATGAGTCTAAATCCATACAATGCCTCATTTGCCATCCTAGAGTCCTTTCATCTTAATCCTGGAGATGATGGGGAGCCCTAAAAAAGTTCAAGGATTGTACTTCCTTATGTCCCCGTCATGGGTCATCAGTAGTTTTAGGAAGTTTATCCTGTTGCATTGAAGAGGTTGACCATAAGCTAAACATTATTAGGCTGTTTTTCAGAAATCTATTATAAGGCAACTAGAATGTTTTTCTCCTGAATTATATTGCTTTTCTGTAACATCTGCTACCAGAATGCTTCTTCCTCCACACTGTAGTTCACCTTTCACTCCCAAGCACTTCCTTAATTGTTCTAAATATTTATAGGCCCCTTCTTATCAGGTCATTCCTGAGTTTGTTAAGCTCTGGTAGTCCTCAACATCTGGTCAGTTTAGTTCATGTAATAGTTACAATGTCATTCCAGACTCAAGCATTGGCTTCAAGATTTAATAGTGGAAGATTGGCCACACCTGAAAAGATTTAGGCACCTTCACCTGGGCTTTAGAAGTGGGCTTGTTGTGAGTTCATCCAGAGTATGAGTATTAATCATTACTCCTACACAGGTTGACTGATTCAGAGCAGAGTAGTACCTATATGTAATTGAGATGAACTCCTTGCTTCTCATAGGTCAACCTGCATTTCATGAGTTTTTATGCCATAATTAACAGTAAACTCAAAGTTGTGGGTCTTTCTCAAATACATTAATTTATAACTTCTACCATGGAATACATTTCATGCATGTTTTATATGGTGAACTTTGTGCAGGCATGGACTTTCTTACTTACTCCTGATTTTTGTTTTTGATTGTGCTTTTGTTTTTTTCTTTCATGTAGTGTGGTGACCAACACATGGTAGCTCCTTCAGGATCTATTTTCTGGGTAAATGTAGTCTGGTTATTTCATTGACTTACATTTGGCATAAATATTGTAGTCTTTCCAATTTAGTACATTTAGACTCATGATTCTATTGCATAACATTTTAATCATTTTTAACCTTGAATTACCTGTAACTTTGATAAACTTGTCTTATATCTTCATTTATATTGTAGATAAGTTTGTGCAGTAGTCTCATGGACAAAGTCTTGTGACATTAAGAAGTATTTCCCACTTAATGTATGAGAGTGTTTTTAAGAATCATTTGGAGTTGATTCATAATTGCACTCATACTTCAAGTTTACACACTTTCTTTTTCTTACATGCTTTTTGGTAGGTCTTTTGTCTTTCATATGTCACCATTCATGGGTTTACAATAGTTTTAGAAAGTTTATCTTCTTATGTTGAAGAAGTTGACAGTAAGCTAAATATGATTAAGCTGCTTTTTGGAAATCTGTTAAAGACCACAACTTATTAGAAGTTATAGAACAATGGATTGCTTAGTTTTCCTGTAAGCAGTATTATTAACTGTCAGTTTTTTTTATGCTCTCCAGATATTTAGCCATTGTTTATTGCTGTAATCTTCATTAAATATTTGAAGATGTTTAGTACTGCCTACTGTAGGACTTTCAGGTCTTATCAGTGAAGTTAGTCGAATTTCCATTGCTTCAGCATGTTTTCTCCTGCCTCTTTGCAGGAAGTTCCGTCCTCCACACCCAAAATGGCAATCCTTGATTTGCTTTCTGTTGCTGCTGTTTCACCTTCTCAAAATTTCATATAAATTTGATCATACATTTAGTCTTAAGTGTTTTGCTTCTTTTCCATAATAGAGTACTTTCAAGATTCAATTTTAGTGCAAATACCAAAAATTCTTAACTTTTTATACTGTGTATTATTTCCCATGTGCAATATACCACATTGTGCTTATCATTCACTGACTGATCAACATTTGTGTTCTTTCATGTTTGGGGCTACTATGAATAAAGCTGCTATGAACATTCTTCTACAAGTCTGTGTGAATCTGTGAGTTAAAATTTCTGTTGCGTTTATAACCAGGAATAGAATTGCTGGATCATATGGTAAGTGTGCATTTTACAGTACTTTCTAACAATTTGAACTTTTCACCAGTAGTATTGTAAACACTTAGTGTTTTCAGATTTTTAATTTAGCCATTCTAGGTGATAGGTATTTGTATCTCAGTAAGGAGTTATTTTACATTTCTGATTAATTATGTTGAAGATCTCTTCCTGTGCTTACACGGTAGTATTTATTTTTGTGTTGAAAATGTGTATTGAGATCTTGCTCCCTTCACCCACTTAATATGGTTATTTGACATTGAATTTTAATGCCCTTAGTGAGTTTATATGAAAAAAATGTAAGTAAGTTACCATTGTCCCTTGATTTCATCAGGGTATTGGTTTTAGAATACCCCTTGCATACAAAAATCTGAGAATCCTCTAGTCATTTATATAAAGTAGCATAGTATTTGCAAAGGATATATATATGTATAACCTACCATATACTTTAAATCATCTGTAAGTGACTTATAATGCATAATACAATATAAATGCTATGTAATAGCTGTTATGTTGTCTTAGAGAATTATGACAGTAACAAAATGACTCTACATATTTAATACAGATGTAGAATATTTCCCAAATATTTTTCTGCTTAAATCTACAGACTTGCAATCTGTAAATACAGAAGAGTGGCTGTATTTTATTACTTTAATGGTTTTAAGAAAAAATCCTTAATGAATATTTTGTTTCCTGAATGGCATTTTTGCTGTTTTGGACATATGCAGAGGGTTCTTTCATCTCTGCTGACCTGTTTTAGTTTATCTTACCTTGCCTTTGAACATACACTCTATTTCATCTGAATCTGTCAACTCAGCTTTCCTGGGAATACCACCTGTGGATTTACTAACTACTTTACTCCTCCGAACACACATACACCACAGTCATCCCATGCAAACTTTGACTCCAACACCACTGCAAAGGTCTCCTTAGGTTATCTCATGCATCAGTCTGCGGTAGGCAGAGCACCATCTCATGGTTTTTGGATTGCAGGCATCTAGCTCTGTGTAGTGTAAACAATGGAGGAGTCAGCAGATGACTATTGAGGATAATAACCTGCTGATTTGAGTAAATTGAGTGCCTTGAGCAGTTCTCAAGTTTTCAAGAATGTAAGTTCTGTATGATATGATGAATCTAATAATAAATCATTTTGAAATTCTTACTTTAAAAATTGCTTATGTGAGTTTCGCCTTTAGAATACCTACATTTTATTTGATAGCTGCCTATAAAATCCACTTGAAGTATATTGCAGCAGGCCTTTTATTATGATTTGACTATGAATAAGAGAGGAAAATGTGTTTTTAAAACATCTGTGTCTGAGTTAGACGTATTTTTATTTCAGATTTCTCATGGACCTTAATCACTTAATGTAACTTCATTTGTAGAGCAAAAGGTAGAGTATGTATGTTCTTGATAATTTCGAGCAGCATCTATATTAACAAAATTGTGTTCACTTATCAAGTGGTTTTTACACCGGATTAGTATTTTTTGTCTTGCATCAAAAGGATGAAATTATAGGCCCTTAACAGATTATTTCTGAAAATTAAAGATCAGTTATGGCCTGAAAGAGCACTGAATTTGTATCTAGAAAATCTGAAATCTAGGGTGGGCTTAGTTGTACAACTTTGGAATACTCTCTTAACCACTGTGGGCTTCCATCTCCTCTGTGAAATGAAATCAGAGTAGATGTCCACTCAGTTTTTAGACTCTTAAGCACACACACTATGAATTATTTTTATTAGGATAATCTGGTTTCACATGGAAATTTTAAAGATAAATCCAGTCTTTAATTTCTTCATTTGTGGTGTTATTCCCCATCTCAGTCATAACTGCATGACTTTTCTATCACTGAATCATTGTAATCATAGTTTACCTCTTTTATATTTTCTCTCTTTAATAATGAGAATGTAAAGACAAAGATAATGATAGAGAATTTTTTTGACCAAAACAAAAATACTGGTTATAAAATATTATAGTATAAAACTTTTTGATTTGTTGTTATGTGTTACAGTCATTTTAAGTGAGGTTCCAACATACATTAAAAGTCTCTAAAATAATAAGTATATGATTTCATTAGTTTAAATTCCTGGTATCTCTTGTATTATATTTCAGCAAAGTCCTAAATTGTTTGTGTTAAAGCAACCAAAAAGAACCATGAGACTTAGAGTCTATTTCTATTTAATCGAATCCTAAATTTTACTTTTGGCTGTTGTAGAACATTGATGAGTAATTGAACAGGGGTAAGTAGGTTGTTTTGAAAGTTTTACAGGTGAGTGTGGGAAGCATCAATCTTTGTTGTTATTTGAGGAGACATCTTAGGGATTTTTATTTTTTTGAAGCTATACAAAATCTAGGTCAAGATTTTCAGCCTTACTAATAAACTTTAGGCATATAACTCATTACACCTTGCTCTAGAAAGGACATAATGATGGTTGGGAGTCTGGCATAAATCTAAACGAAATGACTATTAGCCCTTCTCTGTTGGAGTCTTACGCACTTCCTCAGAATATTTTACTATTGGTTACTCTTCTAATCATGCAAAATATGTCAGAAATCTCAGTGTGGAATATATCCATTGCAACCAGAACAGTTTCCTTCCCTGTTTGATAGCTCCCACTTTCAAGTAAACTAAGATAGAGTCCTTTACACTGAAAGTGACCTACAAATACAGATGCTAGAGAAGACTGTTAAAATTTCCAGCACAGTATTTTCGTTTGAGTTCCAGATGTCCGGATTAACAATTGTTTTCATGATTCACCTAAGTCTAAATGCAATAAAACCAGTGCCACCATTGACAAACCCTTGCTGTGTCTGTTAACCCTTAAGGTACCCCCCAACCCCGCCAGTCCCACACTGTTGTTGAGTCATGTTGGTTCTGGGCTAGGTAGAATGCTAATTTTTTTCCTTTCTGACAGTGAAATGCAAGGTCTATTCTTGATCCAGGAAAAAGCAGCCCCTGGACAAGCAACACTGTTCTTGTTCACGAGTTCACGTCAGAACTGCATTCGGAGGACAGCACAACCTACAACACTTAGCATGTGTTACTCCTTTGCAGCATAAACAGAGTTCCTGAAATACAAATATCAGTGTTCCCTTCCTCTATTTTGCTGTGGTTTTTGAAGAGGCTTTACCATTTCCTTCTGATTCTATGAGCTGAAAGGATTGACAGGTCTTTTGGGTGGATGTTGAGTTTGGAATGATGCAGAGCCAGGGTTCCCCAGGCTAACGGCAATTCACAGGCTATCCTTCATTTGCTTTCTGTTGAATACACAACGCTTACCCTATAGTTGGTTTTTGTTTTCTTGGATCCAACTTAAAGTTTGCTAGAGCAGTTAAATTAGAAAAGGATTTTGAACTCAACTTTTCCCCAGGTGTTTTAAGAAATGTACTAAGTTATTCAGTGAAAACCAGTTTCTTTTTAATGCTACTTTTAAATCACTTTTATTCTTCAGCATAATTTTTAATGTGTCCATTTCTTTTTAGAAAGCCCCAAATCAGATATTCAGAGCATCATTCCTGTTTTTTCTGAATCTTGAATTGGAAGCCACAAAGAGTCTGTGAGACCTGAAAGGGAAATAATAGGTAGTTATATTTAGTACAATACACTTATTAAATCCATGTGTAAATCTGACCTACGTAAATGTAACCCTTTATATGTTGAACTGAATTTAGGTATCCTATTCTCATTTTTTTCTCGATCTTTTCTATTTTTCCTTTCCTTCCCTTTTTCCTTTCTCCCCTTCTCCTGTCCTTCTGCCCATCCTTCATCTTGCTTCTTTCTAGGCGTTCATTCAGCAGATATTTGTGGACTTAGATTTGGGTCAGTCACTGTTTTGAATGCACATTTTCCTGTGCAATTCTTACCTCCCACGGTCCGCTGATCTCTAATGATATCCTCACCTCTAGAACTATCTTTATGTCTGTCATGCCCTGGCAGGCATGGGAGGGATGTATAGAAACCACCCATGTAAAAACGGTGACACCAGTCCTGTGCCAAGTGGGGAAATGCAGACTTGGCTGCCATTAGTCTGGCCATTTGGCCAGCCAAAGGCATGGTCCCTAACCTGCCTTACACATACACCCTCATCATCCCTGTTGGCCCTGAAATGCGTTCACTTTTTACAGCCTTCTGAGCTTGCCTGGATATTTGCTTGTGGTGGCTCTTTCTCATAACTCTAAACTCTTTCTTTTTAGATTTCTCCAGTTTGTACTGTTAGAATCAGAATTATTCATGGGATAAATAAAGCAGCACCAGTGTACTATTCCCCATTGCTGAATATGTGAATATTCCCAGTGGACATAAGAACTGTTGTAATTTTTCCAGTTATTAGCATAGGACCTGTATTATAAAAAAATTGAATATAGCATACAACAGTATACTCTAAAGTCACTCCCAAGAGAAAATGTTTGTTCGATTAAGGTTACACATACCTTAAATACTTTCTCTATGCGTATACTAATACTGTTAATAAAAGCATTTAGTCTGTAATAAGTGTCTATAAATTAAATTATTTGTGGTAAAGACTTGGAGTAAAATTTGGAGTAACCTTGGTCATTGGTAGTTTAATGGTAACTTTTGTGAGTTTGGGGGTATTAGGTTAGTTTATTTTGATGGTATGTTTGTATAGCCCCCCTACAACCATCACTTTACTTCACCTGAATTCTAAGGTTTCAGTTATCTATGGTTAACTATAGTTCAGAGTACTAAATGGAAAATTCTAGAATTAAACAATTTTTATTTAGAATTGTTGCTATTCTTGCTTACTTGGACACATGCACTATGGTACTGAGATTGTTGATCTGGTCACTGAGGTCGTCAGTTTGTGACCAGCTTCCAGTATATCTGTGCTGGACAAAGGGTTGATTCATCTCTTGAATGGGAGGAGAGGATCAGCACAAGAGTTCATCACCTATTCAGAATAGCTTCCCAGGGATCAGTGGAGAAAATCAACAATAGCCTAATACTAAGTCACAGTATCTCTGTCATTGACCTCATGCCACCTCCTCCTGTAAGCATTGTATCATGTTACACATCATCATTGGAAGGGTGAATACTGTGCAATAAGATATTTTGAGAGAGTCCAACTGCATAGATATAAGTTATTACAGTATATTGTTATAAATATCCAATTTTATTAGTCATTTTTAATCATATTGTGTCTAATTTACAGGTTGAACTTTATCATAACTATATATGTATGGGAAAAAACATGGTACATGTAGGGTTCATTACTGTCCTCAGTTTTAGGCATCCACTGAGGATCTGGGAAAATATCTTCTGCAGATGAAGAAGAGCACCTCAGTCACTTTTAGTGGAAGGGCGCTTATCTGCCATTGCACTACTAATGCATCAGCCTTTCCTAGTTCCGTGGGAGCATAGGATGAAGCTGTTGCATAGAGAACCTGGATGAAGATGTTGCCTGGTCAAGGTGCATGGGAGTGTGGAATTTCTAGCTCCAATGCATTTGCCTCCACATAGTTCTTGAGACATCAGTCTTGTTCTTCACAGAGCTTGTGTATCCTTTGGTTGACAGTATAAGTAAAATGTGCTTTACTAGCACAATCATGTCCTTCTGCTATGACTGCTTTTTATAGTAGCTTCTTGCCTCCCTCCTGAGATGAGCATCACCTCACTTCCCAGATCCCCTTACTATCTTTTCCTTTTTGCCTTTGTTAACCCCTTCCCTTTCTTTGGAGTGAACCCTTTGATTCACGTCGTTCTCTTCATCCTATATCCAAAACAGTGGCACCATGATCCCAGCACTCCTTTTTTCACCCATTAGCCCACATATTGTCTGGGTCACTGTGTTGTCCCATCCTGTGGGACCTTCTGCCTCACAAGCTTACTAACCAAGGCCCTACTGCATTCAAAGCACATGGTGGGCCTTAGTGACCAAGCGACAGTTGAATGTACATGGAGCATCTATCCAGACCCAGGCTGTTTGTTTTAGGATGCCTGTTCTTTGACTAGTCAAAAACAATGTATTTGTGCTCAAGGGACCATTGAACTGTGCCAGTTTTGAGGGAGGACTTCTGTTTTCTTACGGTGAATGTCTTGAGTGAAACTTGAGGGAGTGAGTCTCAGCCAGACTCATCAGTTTGCTTGTGGGTTGAGAGTTTACTCCGCCAGCTCTGGCTCCCTTCTTCGCTCTCCAGTTTCAGCGTTTCTCATGTCCAAGAGCCAATTCTCCAATAATGGTAGTTAGGAATGTGGGCTTTGGTGTTGAGGGGAACCTGGGTCAGCATTGGTTGTGCCCCTTGCGACATGTATGACCCTGAGAAAGCTGTTTAGTCTCCTTATCTTCCAATCAGGATAACAGTACCCACATCATAAGTTCCTTTTGAGGGTTAAGTGAGTTAGTTGCTACATAGACTGGCACATGAAAAATGTTTAATACAATTTGAGCATTCCTAATTCCCAAATCCAGATGTTCCAAAATCCTAAACATTTTCAGCATTGACATTATGCTACCCAGTGGAACAAGTCAAAATGCAGACGAACTAATAAAATTGCATAAAATTACCTTGAGGCGGGGTGCATAAGGTACATATGAAGTATAAATGAATTTGATGTTTAGACTTGGGTCCCATCCCAAGGATATCTCATTATGTAATAAAAATACTCCCAAATCCCCCCAAATCAGAAACACTTGGATTCCCAGTCTTGTGCAAGAAGGATACTCAATCTGTACATGTTCATAATTTTTGTTAGTATGATCTTATGTAGAATGCAGAAGCATGGTTAGGAGTGCTGAATGAGCTGGCGTGTACAGAATACACTGTGCCAAGTGCACAGTGCACGTTTTATAAGCGAGAGCCCACAATGATGATGGTAAAATAACAGTAGCATCAGTAGCAGATGTGTTTATAACAAGACATTGTGACCCTGAATGCTGACTAGCAGTAAGGAAAAATGGGTAAAACTTCAGCAACTTCATTATTAGTTTATTAAATCATTATCTTCGTTTTGATCACAAAGATTCAATTGTAAAAGCTTTCATTGTGGTTGCCTGTTGTAGTTCATAGTTATAAAATCTCCAAATCCCTTTATTCTTATTAATGCCCATTTTAAAAAATATATTCTTGAATTTTTATGAAATTTTACAACCAACTAAATAAAGCAATAGTGTAGAACTTGGAATAACGTTCGATTACATTAGCCTATAGTGTCTTTGTGATCACTATGCATATTTGTAATTATTCTGTATCTCATTAGATGATTTTTCTACTGTTAAATTTGAAATATACTGAAGTATTATCATCTATGTTATGTGGCTGTCTAAAACTTAGGAAGAAAATCAAAATCTAATGACATTTAAATTTATTATAAACATTAAATGAGGCTTATTTAAAATCTTTGCCATTATTTTTTCTATCTTGTATAGTGAATATACTTTGGAATCTGGGTATATTAGAGCAATTTCTCACTTGTTTGACACAGTTTCTGTTTTTGTACACTTGAAACAAATGATATTACTTTACTTTAAAAAGGCTTTAAGGGCTAGAAATGTAGCTCACTGATGAAGTGTGTACTTATGAGCATGCTGTAGGCCCAGGGTTTAATTCCCAGCACCATCCAAATACATATTTTTATTAAATAAAAGTGTATATAATTATCACCTTCACAAGTTAGTGTGTCTGAGCCTTTCTGGTGTCTTACCTTTGCCCTTCTGCCCAGAAGAACAGAACTGAAAACTCAGCAAGGGAATGGACCAAGTGAAAATCTATTTGTTAGAATATTGAGAACATGATGACTTCAAATTTGCCTTCAGTACTGCTGTGGTAGAGTTTGAACTGTAAAGACATTTCAGTGGGAGCAGCTATGTGTATTTGAGTGAATTATGCTAGTTTTTTTATTTTATTTTGTTTTTTGTCCCATCCTAAGTTTATAATGCTGAAGGGCTGGAGTCTGACTCCCTCTGTCCTTTCTACCTACTGCCTGTCTATCTTTCTACTTCCTAATTGCCTAACTTTTCAGTGTATACCCTTCTCCTTCCTTATTAGATGGACCTTATACAGGGAACCCTGCTCTCCCAGGTTTTCCATGCCTGCCCTGGGCCTCTTTAGAGGAGGTCCTGATGAGAACTCTGTTGTACAAGTTAACCAGCCTTGAGGAATAATGTCACATTCCTGTTATTTCTGCTGTTGTGACTTGTATTCTGGTGGGCTCCTGTATGGGTTACGGAAAGGGAAGTTGTACTGAGCTGCTTTGCTGAAATCCATGTGGCACATCTCTGATACTGACTTCAATCTACCTCTCAGAGTGGTTTCCTCAGTGCCCTCTGCTACATCTTTCTTAGCTCATTTGGGAAGAAAGCATTCTGTTTCTATTAACATCACTCTTCTGGTAGAGGACTTTGTTATGGTTGAATTTCTACAAGTCTGTATTCATTTCCCAAGAAAGACCAGGCTCAGCCAGTTTTATATTTCATTGGTAATCAAGACTTATTATCTTTCTTTCTTTCTTTTTTTTTTTTTTTTTGTGGCACCGGGGATTGAACTATCTTTCTTGATTGTGCTCATTCCTTATGGTAAAAATCCAAAACTGAACTTGCTAAATGTTGTTCCGAATAGTAGATACTAACCTCTTTTCATTATAATTTTTAAAATAAACTTGCATAACTTTAAAGTATTTTATTCCATGATTTTAAATAGATTCTGGTTTGCTTTGAGAGTAAGCAAGAAAGAATAGTATGACTACCTCTCAAGATGTGTAGAAGTGCTAAGTGAAAGTTTCAGCAGTTAAGTTGCTGGTCTCAATCTGGTTAATTACTAAAGTTCCCCTGCCCCCAGGCATGCTGTATACTCCCCAGAGATACGCTTAATTTCAACTCTGTTTGTCTCTTTATTTGATTCTGATTTTGATTTGACCTGAGTTCCACCAAAGGGCAAACTAAGCATTAATACACTTTAAAATGTATTTGTATATAATCCTGCAAATCTTTGAAATGCTAAAAATTTGAATTTTATTCTGTAAGTGCCAAGTGTATTTCATTTTAGAATTTCTGCAATATGGGCATAGATTGTCCTAAACTAAGTTTCCCTGTTCGATATCCAACCATACTCTTATTACTAATGTAGTTCACGTTTATCCATGAGATATGTTTTAAGACACCCAGTGAGTGTCTGAAATGACAAATATTTACCATATTTTTCCTATACATATATACCTCTGATGAAGTTTAGTACATAAAATAAGCACAGTAAGAGATTTACAGTCACTAATTATAAAATAGAACAATTGTAATAATATACTGCAAAGAAGTTTTCACTTCAGGGTTGTTATTTAAGGAAACTCAGGATTACTTGCACACAGGCACAGCAGTACCACAGCAGTCCATCTGATCACTGAGATAGATGACTACTAAATAACTAATAAGTGACTAATGGGTAAGTAATGTATACCCCAAGGATACAGTGAACAAAGGAATGACTCACATCGCATGTGGAAGGGAGTGGGACAGCATGACATTTCATCACACTACTCAGAATGGTGTGTAATTTCAGTCATAGGAATTATTTCTGAAATTTTCCATTTAATATTTTCAAACCATGCTTGACCTCTGATAACTGAAACTGCAGAAAATAAACCTTAGATATTAAAGGAATACAGTGTTATTGTTGTGTATCTTGTTTCACTGGTTAGTTGAAAGCGTCTGATGGTATGTTTTGTTTTTTCAGATTTTTGAGACCATTAAAGTATTAATAGGCTTTTCATGGATTAGTGGCACTAAGGTAAAAGTATATTATTTTTTGTATACACATAGTCTATAATCAAGGTTAACATCCTAAAAAGCTTGATGTCTACAGTAAATGAATTCTCACTGTTATGTAGGCTTCTTTTTTTAGCCTTTATAAGCAAGTGTACACAAAATGTATGCTTTTGCTTGCCTTTTCTAAAAGGAAATGTTTATTTTATTGATTTAAAATGTGTGCAATTTAAATTGCTTGTATCAGCCATACTGATGCAGCTCTGTTTTAATGAGAAGTATTATTTACAATCTGTTTATTTTTTTAGTGGCATCTCTTTCAGTGGTACGATCCTTGGCAACGTTTTCTGACTTGTTTCCTTAGTTAATTAGAATTGGAAAATAGCCGTTTCTTTTCATTGTTGTCGGGACCAGCAGACCTCCGTATCTTGATTTTTTTTTTTCCCTCTGTCCCTGCACCTGCTGCAGTGTGCATTCCATCTCAGGCTGCTCTTCTTTGGAGTCTGTCAGCTAAGCAGATAGGCATCATCCCAGACCAACCCAGGCAAGGACTGTCTGAACTTGAAATGCAGAGTGTGTCGGACCAGATGAATCCCAGATTGCTTTGCTTACTAGCTCACCCAATTTTTGTTTCTTAACCTTCAAAAGACTCTCTGAGGGAGATAATTACACTCATTGGGAAGACATGTCAACTTTTTTTTTCCTGAGTGATTGCTGGTGACACATAAGTGCACTGTAGCCTCTTTTCACTCACATATTAAATCTCAGGTGTTACTCTGGATCAGGTGACAAAGCTGCCATCACTTCTGGCCATCAGCCCTGGGACCATTGTCAGTGACTATTCTCTCTGCTCAAGAACTGTGTCATATTTTGCATATGAAATCATAGTGTGTTTGAGAGATGTTGCATATTTAATGTAAACTCCTTGATTTTACAGTGGAGAAAATTGAGATCATTTTGCGGCTGCCTTCCTTTAATATATTTATAAGATTGCAGCAAGGGTATCTTTTACTAGATTTATTCTTAGTACAGGTATTATTCAGGAAACTAAAATAGTTATGAAAATCAGTTCATCAAGTCATACTGAAAGTGATCAGCCCCCTCTACCCACGCTGGTAAGGGACAGATGTCTTCGTCCTGGATGCACAAATCTTGGCATTCGGGAGTTTCATAAACAGACACATGCTTGCATGTGCTTATCGTTTGGTTCATGTAACAGACAGATGCTGAGCATCCATAGCTCCCTGCTGAAAAGATACCACTTTTGGCTTTGAGAAACCCATGGTTAATCTGAGTTTTTATCTGATCCCACCATTTTACAAGTTTAACATTCGGCTGGATGGTCCGCAGGATTATTTGTTTTTTAGACAGTAATTCCCTGAGGGAGCTGAGCCGGCACCTGTGCACCGCTGTAGAGGAACGCAGCACGCTCATTCTGAGGCAGTGCACTCAGTGTTGCTTTTCTTGTCCAGGATCAGTCTGGGGGTTTGGGACTGGCCTGGCTGGACTGGCCCTTCCTGTCCTGCCTCTCCAGCTCTGCCTAGCTCTGGTCGTCACACTCTTGAGAGCCTCCTGTGTTTGAGTCTTACTAACAATGCAAAGTGCTATCTTAGATCAACCTGAATTTGATGTGGCTAGGGGCCCATTTCTCTCAGCATGAATATAAAGAACTATCCAGGCCTCATCTGACCATGCTGGAGCAGAGGCAAACACAGAGGCAGTGCTCAAGCATTGCAGGCCTGTGGTCCTCTGTTCCATTTTTTTTTCCTTCCCTTTGATCTTCTCAGTACCCGTGCAGAAAGTCTCACTGTAGATCCTATTGATTTTTATGTGGTCCTGAAATTTCACTTACTAGTACTCCTCTCAAAAAAAAAAAATCATTTAAAATACTATTTCTGTCAATAGGCTGTGTTAGTTCCTAAGCCTGTCTTGTCCAGTAGTGAAAGAACTGCAGGAATTTCGTGTCTTCAGATGATGACTTGCGTCCCCACTGGGAAATCAGCCTTTTCCTCTGAAGGTGACCCCTCTCAAGGTCACATCTCCCTTGTGCTCTACCCACCTCAGCTCTTCTCAGGTGAATTTTTCCTGGTTTGTTTCCCCCTTTATTTCTGCAAAATATTTATCTCTGACTCTCGATGTCGGCACAAATATTTCTGTCCCCAGAGTGAATTTATCTGCATTCTCTGACCATTTGTTGAACATATAGCAAGCAAAAACTGTTTGCTGTTCTCTAAGCATTTTACCTGAAATATGCTCATGAAGAGAAAATGGGAGTCTGTGCCCCATGAAGCATTTCCCAAAGCTGGTTTGTGGCTCTTGTACTGTCATCTTGTCACCATCACCGGCACAATGAGTGACCAGGTGTTCTCAGATCATCTCCCCCTAGATTTGCCTTGGAGGAAGAGAAAACCCAAATGCTGGTGTCATTGGCTATGAAACCATTAAAGAAGGCTACTGATGGAATGCATTCAAATTTTGGAGAATGAATTTTCACACATTTATAATTTTAAGAGGACGTACTTCTCCATTTTGTTAACATTTATATTATGAACTTTAAAAATAATTTAATTTGAAAATCTAGGGACTTATACTAAAATGAAAAATGATGATGAAGCAGGGTCAGTATTTGTTTCTCTTTTTTTTTTTAAACTCAGTTTTTAATAAAACTACAAGTGTCCACTTAGGATATTTTTCCTTTCTCTACTATCCTTATTTCAACAAATTTGTCAACATGTGATGGTTTGTTGCTAAAATAAATTGTAATGATACATAAATGTACCTGTGGCTTTTTGTAGTGAACATTTAGAAATAGGAACAGCTTAATTGTTTAAGCATACCTCAGTAACATAACTGAATCAGTGAGTGACAGTTAAGAAGTGTTTATTCCAGAAAGAAATAAGGCCACCATTTTAAATATTAAATGTGATGTTTCCTCCTTTTCCCATGTATTTCCTGTTTTTCCAAATCTGAACCATCCTCTCATGATGATGTGTACCATCAGCAGTCAGGGCCTCAGTTAACTAGTGGAGACCTTTCAGCTAGTGTATTAGCAAATGTTCTGCGTCTTTCCCTCCCACTGTTTAGAGAGTCGTTGTTCCAGGTGGTGAAACTCATTCACCATGATGAACAAGTTCACCAACCTATGACATTGATGATTTTTGCTATACTGATTTGTGGGGGAAGATTTGGGATCAATGGCATTTCCTGGAGGTAATGATTTACTAGTAAGTTCTTTTGTATTAAACTGGTGTGTATATCTTGAGTCTCTTGGTTTCAACCATAGCATTCAGTAATCTTGTGGTAGTCTGACCACTGCAGATGGTTAACAGACAGCTAACTTCTGCTATCAGCCAGGAAGCAGTGCTGACAGGAATTAAAATCATTTCCTCAGACTCTGGTCTTTCCTGTATGAAGTAAGCAGTGATGGACCTTCTCTTTGTGGTAGGATCTGGCCTTGGATGCAGTGTGTAAAATGTCCAAGCCTTACTTTCCTCCTGTTTACCATGAAAAGTCTGGATAAACTAGTCTGGTATTTTTGTTAACATACGACATAATCATTTTTAATCAGGCTATTTTTTTATTGGGCTAGACTATTTTTATTAGATCAGTAATGCTATTGGGCCAAGAAACTGTTCTTTCTTTTCAGTTCCACACACTTAATCCACTGAACTACAGCACTTGCATTCATGATGAAGAATTTCTAAAATCATAGATGCTAATTAATTTAAAAATAGAACATATGCATTTTTATTAACCTGTTGAGACAGAAGATTTTGACACTTCTCCCTGCTTTACTGGCTCAACCCAATGGCAGTGAGAACTGTGGACACAGTGTCAGCATGAGGAAGGGATGTTGCTCTGGGACTCGTTCAACCTGTGACTACTTTTTGCAGATTGTCCTACACAGGATCTCCTCTGGGTTAGGCAGACCTCTGCTTCACCTGGAATTCTTTGCTATATGGATTTTAATTTTACTGTTGAGATCTTATCTCATGTCATAAGAGAGAATTGGTTAAGTGATTAATTTTAAGAGGTACTCTGGACAATTTGGGAACAACCAGATAACACGTATACAACCCATGTGCCAGTGTAAGACTGTTCTCATCTGGTATGTTTGACGAAGGTGTTGTGCTTTATGTCTAGATGTGTGATAGATGTCTGATATCTAAATTAGTCCACTGAGTTTAAAGGTAAATGTGATGTTGGGAGGAAAAGCCTGGTTGTAGGAGGCGAGTCACCAGGGGTATGACCTAGAAGGGTGTGACCTACTCCCTTGATCCGTTTCCTACCACCATGCCCTAAGCTTCTTTGCCACACCCATCTGCTGTGCTGCCCTGCCTTGGAACCAGCAGACCATGGACTGAAACCTCTACAAACTGTGAGCCAAAATAAACCTTTCTTCCTTAGATTGGTGGATGTTGGGTATTGTGTACCAGTGACCAGTAAGTAACTTAAGGTATAAGCAAAGCTTGAATTATTGTTTATGTATACTTAATTAAATGACTCCTGTGTATGTTGTTCCTTTTTGTGCAATCTAAAAACTGATCTTCATCAAAACTGGTTATTGAATTTCCAGGGATCCTTGTGTAAGAATTAACATAGATGAAAATCATTTGTTCCTTGACACACCAGGACTCTTTCTGATTTCTGACTTTCTTACTGTTTCTCATGTAGGCCCAACTCTCTCCAGCCTGGGGAACTTTGCATCTTAACACATTCTTCTCCCCTAGAGCACTAGGGACTGAATGCTTTTTTGCACTGCAGTGAATGAGATGGTTTTCCAAGATAGGAGAGCAATGCACTGGAGATTGACCAGTATTTAAAGAATGTGAATGAAAGTGTAGGCACCTCACCATGGATTGTAATGGTTTACATTAAGCCATTACTCGCTCCTAGGCCTGAATCAAATGAATGTCTCATTATGCAAACTGGAGTTGTTTGTCCAGTGGCCATGCTCCCCACTCCCATCCCAGAACATGCAAACAGTAAATGTCAGCTCCGGTACTGGAGGCATCTGTGAATCAGCCCAGGTGCAGTCTGAAGGAGGCCACGTTTGTAGGCAAAGCATTCAGATGGATAGGGTTTGCTTTACAGACTACGTATTACAAGTCATGTGCTTTACCTTTGACAGAAAGTTTTGGTCTTTTGAGAACTTACCTGTGCATCAAGAACTTTCATTTTCATTCTAGAGTAAATCATTCTAGAATTTTATTCTAGAGTTAAAGCAACTCTTAAGCCCATGGTAAGTTAATCTTTCTTTAATTTTCTTATTTGATAGTACTGATACCAAATCCAAACACTTACATAGTATTTACTCTTGTTGCTAAAATAACTTGTAATGGTACATAAATGTACCTGTGACTTTGTAGTGAACATTTAGAAATAGGAACAGCTAAATTGAACAACAGACACTATTCTAGATATTCCAAACACTATATATGTAGTAAAATCTTGGATTGCAAATAACTTGTTCTCCAAGTGTTCTGCAAGACCAGCACATATTTCTAATAAATTTTAACTTGATAAATGAGCAGCGTCTTGCGGTATAAGTGGTATGTGACACCGAATGTTATAGGATCACAACTGAACCAGTGGTTCTGTCTCTGTCTCTGTCTCTGTCTCTGTCTCTGTCTCTGTCTCTGTCTCTGGCTATGGGATTGTGAGTGATTGTCTTCTGACAGTAAAAGGTTCTAAAGGAGATCTTGTCTGCAGAGGAGGAGGGGAAAAAAGCAAAGGAATCCCTCACTTCAAGTGAGATTAGGAAGATGTGTAAAATGTGGGAAACGGTGCAAAATTTTGTGGAAAAGCACTGATAGAATAAGGCTGTAGCACTTTAAGCAGTACATCTGTTTAAAGACAATGCAATGTCACATTTCCATCAAATCTTTAAAAGGAGGCAAAAGCAAGTGTCATTGGATAGGTTCCTTGTTAAAGTTGCATGAAAAGAAATAGATTTCATTCAGCCAATAGATAGCAGTGAGTTGGTTAGTGGTAGTGAGTTGTCTAACATAATAACCCTCCTCTTTCATCTCCCTCACACCAGCCACAAGGGTTTTTGAAGGTAAGTGTAAGTTAATGTATTTTTATTTATATTTTGTATTTTATTTATTATTTTTGTATTATGTTGCAGTATTCTAATTTTTATGTATTTTGGGGTTGTAGAATGATTCATCTCAGATTCCATTATGTCTTAAGGGAAAATTTGCTTTGATAC